>VZTT01024716.1:190216-221980 GCA_013400855.1 Buphagus erythrorhynchus
AAAAAAGAAAAACAACCAAAACCAACCAAAACAAACTCAGAGCTTTGATGACTCTGCTATGTCCATAAAGGCTTACACATTTCACATTGTTTATAAATTACAGCATGACAAAACATGAAATTCAAGAATGTGGAAGATTTCGGTGAGTCAAATGCAATAGGTTCAGAATATTCAATGTCTTCAGCAGTTCTAAGAATTCAGCTGGGTTTTTGTACCAGCTCAGAGTGAAGCAAATGTCTGATTATTGATAATCTTTGGAGGCACTGACAAAGTGGGGGATGCCCTATCAGTGATGAGGTTCTTACCATGCTCACAAATACTGCCACTGATGACCTTCTGTCATGTTACAAGAACAGGATTTGTTACTGTGATTTGTCTTAGAGAGGTTTCCAAAACGGTTAAATCAAAATTCTCCTTTGAGAAAAAAGATTGCAATTTTGATGCCTTAATAAAAATTCTTCGCTCATAGTTAAGGCTTCACTGAGGATTTGATTTGGCAGGTAATGCATTTGTGTTCAGTTCCTCAGTAATGTTTTTTATATGTCAAAAATTGAGGTGTGTTTCATATGGGCTGAAGCACTGCAGCTCTCAGTGCTCTGAACCAATTGCTGTGGCAGCCAGGGAATTTCTTGGACAAGACTTAACTGTGATTATGCTGTACATGAAAGGGTTTTGTGCAACTGATCCTAAGAAAAACAATGAATAAATAAAGAAGGGATTTGATGTGGTTTCAAATCAAAGTTATAAGCTAGCTTACATGCCCAGTGAACAAGAGAGACAGCTACTTGCACACAGTCACAGTTACAAACCTCTTCTGGAAGAGAGGCTGGGAGGAGAGAAGCTCTGAGAGAGAGCAGGATGGAAGGAAATAGTTCAGTTGTTCTGGGAACAGAAGCTTCAAATTCTTAACAAATTTATTGCTATTAATTTAGAAGTTCAGTTTTATCTGAGTTTGAAAAATACTTAATTTTGAAAGCAGCATACCTACTTTGTGTGCTTCACTTTGGAAATTAACTTATGGGAACAGAAGTGGCTCACCCACAGGAACAGAATCCAAGACCAATCTATTAACATTTAATACTTCCTCTTGCCCCTTTCATTCCTTGCCATTCATTTCCCCTGGGATTTTTTTTTAGTGGGGAGCATTGCCTAATTTCTGTAAACCTGTTTAGTTCTCCCTTCTCACCTTGGCAGACCAGAACTGTTCCATTCCACTACAGAACTTCTGTCTAAAGTTTCCATTTAAGCACATCCCTTTCTAGATCACTTAGATAGTTTATTTTATTTCAGTGTTAGTAGTGAAAGCCTTTTAGTAAACCAGATTGAGACTTTCCTCCAATTTTTCAGACTGCTTGGAAGTAAAGCAATCTTTTTCTTTCTCCTTAAGAGAAGAAATGATCTGAGGGTATGTATGTATGGAGGGTATGAAGGACAACATCACTGCTCTCCTACCCTGCAGCCTAAAGGGGAGAAAAGCCCAGGCTGTGTCCTGTCACCCAGCAACTTAACAGTTATTCTGGTCTGAGGCTGAGAAGAAAATTCTGCCCATTCCATTCAGGAGTAAAAGGGATGGCAGTGCTATTTGCCAAATATTTATACCTCGTTGATCCAGTTTTTTGCAGTAAGGTTGCAGTGAGCAGTAATATATTGCTTTTTGTGCTGCCCAACGATTTCAGGGGAGTATCAGGTCACACATCTACAATTCAAGCACTATCAGGTGTTTTTCTGAGTTGTGCTCTTATTCAGTATGTGTAATTCTCCATTTCCTGAGAAAGTGGCTTTGCAGGTCCTGAAGTCTTGAGTGTCAGTGATAATTGGATTTCAGTATCCAGAATCTCAGCACAAGATACTTAATGAGTTTACATGCAGAAGAAGAAATGCTGCTTTTGAGGAAACTCCCCAGGTTCCAGTTCCATCTCAGTCCCAGCTTTGTCTCTTAGTTCTCCATTTTAATGAATTTAGCAAGCAGCCCATTTCAGATAAAAAATGTCTGATAAACAATGCCAACCCTTATTCATTTGCAGATCACACTCCTCCATGTCACAGAGAACAGCACCCTTTTACTTTCTCTGCTCATTTTGCCTTGGATCCACTTAAGCACCAAAGCAATCAGCACAACAGAACATCTCACGTTTGGGCAGGAGGCACCTTGGGTTTCAGTATCCAGAGCAGGGATTTCAGCCTGTCGTGGATGATTGTGCTGGCTGCACAAACCCCCCATTTCCCACTGACCTGCTCCTTTGCTGGGATTCCTTCCTCAGTGCAGCTCTGCAGGAGCTCTGCCTTTGGTCCCCCAAATTTTGTCCCTTGCCATCCTGTAGCCCATCTGTCTCTGGTCTCCTGGTTCTCTGTGGTTTTTATTTCCAAAACTCCATTTGTAGAATTCTTTAAGACTCAACTACAGTTCTTGGCCGTATTTTTTTTCCTTTTTTTCCTAAAATCATGTTGAGCAGCAGCATTTGCTTCAGACACCAAGTGTGCCAAGTAATTAAACTTTGCCACATCAGTGACCTTATGTCTTATGAGTCATTTTAGGTCACACTCAAGGACTGAAATTGTTGCCTAAAGCAGGTGAAGTTCTGTTTGAAACCACTTTATTTTTAAGGCAGGCAAGGACATTATACCTGATGTTGACCTCTGGGGAAATAAAAGGGATTTATGTCTGCTGGCCAAGGACTGTTATTCTATAGCTCAGTGTGCATAAATGGAAGATGCTCAGCAAGACCCACACGTCTGCCTGCTCATATGGGGCATTAATGAATGCAATCACATATTATTTAAATTAATATCCATATAAATAATTGGTTCATTCTATGCATCACAAGATAATGGCTACATTCAGCAGCTTCTAAACTAAAACAGGGTAGGAGAAAAGAGATTTATGGATTAAAAATCAGTTAAATGGTTTCTCTGCCAGTTAGATCTGATTCCATGCTGTTCAATCAATTCAGAGTATTACTAGCATTTTTCTCAAGAGTGCAATATATGACAACTGCCAAGCTTTGCTTTGGTGATTACTAAAAGGACAGATACTGGTATGAACCATATTTCAGCACTGCAGGAATATAAAAAATGAATTGTTAGAAATGGCCTAGGAGGAATGGATAGCAATAAGACATCAATGTCATCTGTAAACTGACTTGTGATAAATTTTTAGAGGTCTTAATAATGATTTTTGATGTAGAGTAGCTTTGGAAAGCCAAAAGTCTGACACAAACATCAAAAATTTTAATGAATAAAAAATGAAACACAGTATTACTGCTTAAATAATTGCTACCATTTCTAATGCTTCTACAGTTCTGTGTGTTCTGGGATGTGCTGGTGAGTGAACTTGCAGTGGAGCCAGCAGGTTAAAGTAACTTGTTTATTCACCCTCATCGTGGAATTCAGAACAGGAAAAGAATGTGGAGGTTTTTTTGAGAGGTGCCTGCAGACTTTGCTGTTAGTAGATCATGCATAGGGAAAAACAAGTTCAGGGTCTACATCTTACCCTTTATCAGGACCTCTCTTTCCTCATTGCTTCAGTTTGGAGTATGTGAGGTCTCAGATGGCATCTTGGTGTGTTCTCAGTTTCTGGTTTTACTGACACAGATCACCCATGAAAAAATGAGTCCTGAAGAGGCCCAAGAATAAACTTCTGCACCCTCTTCATTGCTCTGCTTGACATTCCATCCTGTCTGGTGCCATCAAACAAGCTCACTTGTCTGCCAGGGGAAGTTTCCTGGAGATCCTGGAGCTGGAGAGGATTCACTCCACAGAGAGCACTGTGCCCTGGTGCTGAGCCTGGGCTGTGATCTCAGTCTGGCAGGAGGACCCTTCAGATCATGGGCTGCTGTCCCTCAGCTGCACTGTGCAGGGACTCAGAGCAGCCTGTGGTGTCCTTGCAAAGGTGACTGTGCTGTCCCTCAGCTGCACTGGGCAGTGACTCAGAGCAGCCTGTGGTGTCCTTGCAAAGGTGGCTCTGCTGTCCCTCAGCTGCACTGTGCAGTGACTCAGAGCAGCCTGTGGTGTCCTTGCAGAGGTGGCTGTGCTGTCCCTGGAGATGCACTCAGTGGATGCAGGCAGAATATCAACAGCATCTTCTGCTCTGACACTGGGCAGCAGATCCACTGGAGGTTAAAGATGTTGTTGAAGCTGGGCTAACAAATCCCAAACAAAGGTCTTGCCCATCCTTTCTCCCACCTCATATTTATTTCAATAAATATCATTCAATTCAATTTTCCAGGTTTCAGTCCCTAATGATGAGACTTAGAAAAAATGATTGGAGCAGCAGCTGGCCTCCAGCTACAGTGTGATATATTCACAGGAATTTTCAAATTTGCCCACACTGTTTTTAATGCCCCTTTCCTATTTTCTAGTAGACCCTGTGCATTGCACTGATAGTATCTTATTTGGATTTATTTCATCCTGCACTTAGGTCTATTTATAAACCTTGATATTGATTTCAAGTCTTGCAGAAGTAGAAGTAACATAGATCTTGTCTGTGTACGTGATTTTCTGCTTGGGGTTATAGTCAATGGTATGAAAAAGGCTGAAGTTTTTTTTCTCTCACACTGATCCTGCTATTATAGTAAAAGTGTGCAAGTCTCCTCACACCATATGCTTTAAATGAAATATAATTTTGTGTTTTAGCACTGTTGAAACACATTTCCTGGACTCAAAATTATGATTCTTTGCTTTTTTTTTCTTGTTACAAACATTAATAAATGTATGACATATTGAAATGTAGTAATATATAATAATACATTATTTAAAGTGTGTATTTTTGACACAATGTCAGTGAAATGTTGTTAACTGAGAGCCCACTGTAACGGATGGGGAGTTCCATGTCATTTTGTAAACAGAATTTGAATCATATTATCAAGGTCAGGATATCCGGGGAAGGTGCAGGCATGTCCAAGGTTGTTGTTCAGCTGCCACCAGTTCATGAGGCAAAAACCTTGCCATGCCAAAGAGAAATAATTAGAATCCACATCCCTCTCCTCCTGGTAAATCCTGACCTCAGCATTTACAAGTTTGCAGTTTAATGGCAAAAGGCTGCAATTTCTGTATATCAGAGATTTCTTTTTCTTCTCAGAAGGCAAATGTTGGTTACCTGTTCTGGTCACTCCATCCTTCAGGGTGGACACTCAGCCCTTGAAGGAGCTCTGCTGCTGTAGTGGCTGCCATCCCCTGTGTCTGAAGTGGCTCTGGAATTCTGTAGCTGTGGATTAGGACGTGAGTGGGGACTGGACAGTGAGTGTGAGGTGTGTGCTGCCCAGCTGGGCAGGTGCCACTCTTGGGCTGAGGCTGCTGGTGGCAGTAAGGTGCTGATGCTGCTTTCCAAGGAGCTGCAAACAGCTGGCACAGATGTTGCTGGTGGCAGCTGTGAACTGGGAGCTGTCAGGGCCTCAGCTCCTGACAAATTGGACAGAGCCATTAAGGAAGTGAGGGAAAAGGGTCTTTTCTTCTTTTTTTCCTCAATTTCATCCAAAATGGTTAAATCAAGAAATCACCAGGTATTCAGCATGGATTTCTGCCTTGCAGCTGGTACTGTGTGACAGACACATGTCAGTTGTGTTGTGAGATAAATGACACTGCTGCCATTTCCAATTCTGAGCAGTGTTTGATGCTGGAGAGAAGTGCAAGTTCACTGTTTCTCATCCCAGAAGTGTTAATCTGTGATGGCTGAAAACTGAAGCAGGCACAGTTTGCTTACAGATGGAAGAATTAAACTACATATTTTAGGATTAGATGCTAGAAAGGAGCTTAAGGGGAAAAACTGAAGAACTGTCATCAATTAACTGTATTTAATAATCAAAAACAAACCTGTGGATCAGCAGCTCCTCATCTTACTGGGATATGGAGGGTGGAGGAGTGGGAGCAGGCTGAGGGAAATTAGCAGTAGATGATTCTCTAGCAGAGGACAAAAATGTAGATAAATTTGTGGTAAGAAACTGTTCTTACTCTAAGGGACAGTGTGTATTATAGGGGCTTATAGGCCTTGTAAGAAAACTGGAAAGATTAAATAATCCTTTTGCATGTACCCTTTTTTTTTTTTTATTTGGGATGTGTTGTTCCTGTGCAGAAGGTAAGAGACTCAGCTCATAGTGGTGCTGTTGGTGTGTTGTAGCCCTGTGTCACTTAGCTAAGTGTTTGAATCAGTAACTCTTTGTCTGTGTTGTGTAATTTCCAACTGAATCAATTAGAACTGAGCACTTTCACCTCCAGCTTTTTTATCAAGTCATTGCTTGTATCCCTGAACAACAAACAGACCCAAACTACTAGGGTAGGTATGACAATGGAAATTTTAGCTTTTAAGGTGGGAAGATAGAAAACAAAGTTTAACTTGACTGCCAAAAATCATTGGGCAGTTTGTTTTAACTGGAAAATGTGAAGAAGATTATGAAAATGAACATTTTCTATTGTAAGCTTGCATAGAAGAAGAGTGCATTCTTATTCATTGTAACAACTCCTGTTCAGCAGGAGAGGATGTTTCACAGAACACAGTAATATGTCATGCTGCCACAGAAATACATTTGGGATATACACTGGGATGAGGTGGAAGGGGAAGGAGAAGAGTGGGCAAGGGCTAATAAGAACAAACTGTGTCTCTTTGCTCTCTGAAGATGTTTTAAAAGGAATTCTTAAAAAGAAGAAAGGAATGGCTTTAGTTTTTATTCCTTTATCCTTTCTTCTGTGTCCCAGCCAGCAGCTGGAGGCAGCACATCAACTCTGTAATTTGCTACTGATGGAATTAAAGTTGTGCACTCATATTTCTGCAGTCCCCCTTTTCCTGCCACTCTGCAGAGTGCAGAGAAACCTATCACAGATATGACTTTAGATCACAGCATCTTCCAGGGCTATGCCAATGGCAGCACAGTTCTGCTGAGGTGGCACTCAGAAGCTCCTTTGAAGATCCTTTGCCTTCACTAAGTATTTATTATTTATCCTTATCTGTGTATTTCATCTAGTCCTGTACCAGGTAGGACTAGTTAATACCTCTACCCAAAACAGTGTTCAGATGTACTCAGCAAAGAAGCCTTTGGGGTGGGGGAAAGAAAAGGATTAAAATGTGAATTATTTTTAATCATACAAATGTGTTTATGATATTGTCACAGCCCTTCCAAATAACTGTATCTGTGTGCTTACTTTGCTAAAGCATATTATTTATGTGATGGACGTTAATAGCTACTTTTGAGTGACTCAGATGATGCAGGTACACATTTGTGATCTCTTCTTTCAGTATGGTACTAAAAAACCACAGGGCTGCTGAGGTTTTTGTAGTGTGAAGATGGATTGGGATATAAATTCCTGCTGGACAGCTATGGGGCTATTTCCTGGGTATTGCTCAATTAGAAGCACAGAAGCACTGTTAAAGAGCCCTCCTGGTTTGATGCTGCCCAGGGATATATTGAATGCTGGAGACACAAACTCTGCCCTCAGAACCTCCCTGCTGAGATGGATTTGGCATGGACAGAAGGCAGTGATGCTGGAGAGCCTTGGATTCATCAGCCACAACAGGAAATCCATGCCTCTAAATCTCAGCTCCAGGCTTAAAACTTTGGCACTTTGTCTTGTCTATTAGAAGCCTTCTCAGTGAAAGTAAACCACAGGCTACCCATGACCAGATGGATGTTTCATCCAGAGTTTTCACAGTGCTTGCACCACATTTCTTTATAGATGTGTATTTACAGAAGAATATTGTTTGGAAGCAGAGGGATTTATACCAGTTTTGGACAGAATATTCTTCTTATCATGCAAAGTTTTGTGCCATCTTCTTACTCATTTGCCTCAACCTAATCTCCAAAGTCTTTGAACTAGCATCACATGATTCATGTGATTTTTTTTTGTAGCTTGTTTGATTTTTTTGAGAAGCCTTTTTGTGACGAATCTTCTGTTAACACAGAGTGTTCCATAAGCAGAAGAAATAATGCAGCCTGGTTTTCTACAGAATCTCATTTCAGCTTCTTTCATTTTAGCCTCTGTCTCCCATTATCACTTCTCCACTGCTCCATAGATCCCTTCATTAAAAGACAAAGGCAGAAGATGCTGTGGCTATTTCCAAGTTCTTTGTGCCAGTGAATGCTCCTGCTGACTGCCCAGTTGTCTGCTGCTGACAGGAGTTCTATACTGCTCAGTATTATGGAGTTTTACCTGCCTGGTCCTCAGCACAAAGTTGGTTTGCTCTTTTCTTCCAGCCAATTTTCACAAAATTTGAGATTTCTTCTTTGTCAAAGCTGGATGAAACTGGCCAGGAGATAATGGAGTTAGTGTGGGGAAAATAGTTTTCAAAACAGTTTGTTACTGCAAATACATAGTGAATATATTTGCAGTATATTTAATCATAGGCACTTACTAAAAGCAGTGGCTGTGAAGACAGGAGCTGAGGAGTTAAGTGACAAACAGGGAATTTCACAGGTAGATGTATATTAAAGGGAGAAATTGCACATCCTGTAGATTGCCACTGATCACATCACCACAACAGTGTTTGGCTGCTGTTTTCTCCAGCAGAAATGCATCATTTTCAATATCTTTCAGGGAGCACTGGGGACTCATCATCATAAGCAAAATGAAGTTAATAAATTAATTAAAATGTAACATTGCTTGGATAAAAATTTTAAGGAGTCTGTCACCCTAAGGAGTTTTCCTTCTTGCTTTAGAAGATCCTGCAGCATTTGCTCATTAATGATCTGCTGTTTCCTTACAGTTGTGATAAATGTCAGTCAGGGAGGTAAAGCAGCACAAAGCCTTCACTGCAAACTGCAGTGCAAGGACTGTGGGACTTACCCTGAGCAAGGCACAGCCAAAATCCTCCCTAGCTCGATGGGCAGGGCTCACAGAGCAAAGGGGCTCGAGGGAATCTGCTCAGAAATACCAAACCAGCTCAGAGAAGCAGCAGGAATCAGTGAAATGGTGACAGCAGGGTGTGTGAGCTGGCACTGCTGTGGAGCTCAGCCAGCCACAGTGGCCATCTCTGCATTCATGTCCATGGCTTGGAGCAAACCTCTGCCCAAACAACAGGAAATTTGTATGGACTGATATTTTTCCAAATGTCATGTTCTTTAAATGCTGTTTGAAGTTGAAGATTTGCTCGGTTCCCCTTAGAATATCACTGCAAATATCGCCAAGATGTTTCTATGTGTCCAGCTGCTTCATCACCTCCTTGTCCTACTCTCCCTAAACAGTGCAAGGAAAGAGGAGAAATTATTTAGCAGGGAGAAGTCTGAAACCATTTTCATGATGAATGCTCACCTCTGCAAGTGAAGGCATAATGTCCTTGTGAAAGGACCAATCCTTCATTCTCAGTGACTGTCATGGTGTGTGTATGGCTGCCTGGGCTGCTGATGGTTACACCTCATCCCCTACAAAATAAGCCAAAATTATAAAATCAGAAACACATTTCTGAATATCTTCCTCACAAACTCCAAAAATATGTTTGCTCATTGGAGGGCTGTGCTAATGAAAACCTCTGCAAGGTTGTCGTGGTTGTTGTGGTCAGACAGGTGTCTGCCAAGGAAGGCAGAAACCTACTTTGGAATAGAAAATGTGACCCCCTTCCCTCCAGACTGTTATGACTCCAGATATTCTCCTTGCAGTAAGCAACAGCTCGACCATCCTCCTCCAATGTTGAGAGCTGAGCCCAGCCCTCACCTCCCAGCCAAAATCTCACAGTATCTCAGCCCTTCCCAAAAAAATGCCCCTCTGCTATGATAGTGCAGCCAGCTGCACTCCTCACCCTCCCCCTTGGCTACATCTTTTGTCTCTCTTAAGTCATTATTCTTTGAAAAAAATTTCATGAGAGAAACAAACAAAAGGAAAAATTCTAACCCTCAACAAAGATACCAAGTCAGAACCCAGAAATCTTCACAAGTCAGGAAGTGTTTCACTTGCATCTCCATCATTCTTTGGGTGAAAACCTGTTTCATTCCCAGATGTCTGTTAATGCTGTTAATAATGAGGTATTTTACAGTATCTTTTCTCAGCTAGTTCTGGGCTCTCTGATTATGTCATTTAAAGGATTATGTATTATTTTGACTAATGGATTTTGCTCATATCCTCTCCTCCACTTAGAGTTGTCTTTTCCTGAAAGCCCTTTAGCTATAAAACCTCATATTGTTTAAACATCTAAAATCCTTTGTCTAGTAATGTTGGTCCTTTTTTTAATGCCCCACTGTGCCCTGCATAACTAATCATGAGCAAAAGGATGTGCAGTGAACTGAAGAGATTCCTAAAAAGAGGAACTACAGGGAGGAGTGAAAAACTTGAACTTTTCTTCCTGCCTCTGAGAGATACCATCTGTTATTGTCAGAAGGTTTGGTACTCCTGTGGAGGTGACTGCTGGAGACAGAGAGCTGTGCTGGTGTGGGAACATGCAGCAGCCTCTTACTGAACACTCCACACTGAAATTAGGAACAATATTACAGCATCTGGTGGATGTAATGGGAGAATAAACCAGCTGTGCTGGATGAAATATTGTGTATGTCAAATTATTACAACAAACTTTATAAATATTACTGTTAGGCTGACTGCAATCATTTTTAATAGCATGAGAAGACAGATAGAGAGGGGAGTTCTGCACATCAAATGCTATGGAAAAGAATGATGCTGCTGTAGAGAGCAGGAGAACCAGCTCCCAGTTAGAGCAGACAGAAACTGGCTGCAAACAAGAAGTGAATTGGAATTATCTATTGAGAAGGATAGTTCTCATCTCAGGATCTGCCATGGGAGCAAGAGTCCACAAAGCATTAAAGAGATGCATTTTGCAATTTGTGGCAAAATGGAAGTTACATTTCTTCAGCTTTTTATGGTATTTTGAGCCCAATCAATAAGCTTTACAACCTGCATCCTCTGCTGGCTCATTGAAGCTGACTGGGCTATCAGCTTTCTGTCCTGGTGCACTATAGATGGGCAATCACACATTATTGAATGACTCAAATGGACACCTTTGGTGATACTGGATTCTTCAATGAGATATGTAATTGTTCCCAGCTTATGCGACTTTTATTGAATTATTACTGAAAACATAATTTCATGCTTGGTTAAGTCATAAATTTAATTCATTCTCTAGCAAGATTTAGGAACAAATATGACAGTACCAGTGCTTCTCCAAGGACAGCTGAGGCAGCTGTAGTTACCCAGAAAGTCTGACCTGGCTGAGCACTCACTGGTTCCTTTCCAGCACTTCCTGCTCATGGATTTAAAAGTGCAGGAGAAACTTTTCCACCTGAAGGAGGCCAGTTATCATTGAAAATCGTCACTTAGTTTTCATACATAGCTTGAGTCTTGTGGGTGCATTGCAGTCCCAGTTATTTGAATAAAATCCAGTTGTCCCTGGGCTCTTTGGTGGCTTCAGGACACAGAGGAGTCTTCGAGCAGCAAAGGACTTGTGGCTGCTTGGGGCTTTTCATTAACCAAAAATTCAACATCTTGATTGTGTGTGCATTGATTGGGCACTTCCACAAGAGCTGCCCTGTCAGTGAGAATTGCCTGAACACAGACTGTGTGCAAGGGACATGCTCTTTTTCCTTTTCAGTAAAAAATCTATGAGAGGCTGAGCTCGATGGAGCCATGGATTGCTTTTTGCAGGACTGACAGAAAGCTCTGCCAGCCAGCCCTGCCTTGAGTGTGTCTGTTGAACAGAACCTGGCTGCTTTAATCCTAATTTCTCTCTGGAAACATTAATTCATATTCATCTGCTTAACACAAGCATCTACAA
This sequence comes from Buphagus erythrorhynchus, assembly GCA_013400855.1. Lineage (NCBI taxonomy): Eukaryota > Metazoa > Chordata > Aves > Passeriformes > Sturnidae > Buphagus > Buphagus erythrorhynchus. Next base: position 201,915 of record VZTT01024716.1, read on the forward strand.
ATAGCCTGAGGAAATGCCTGCTTTTTTTTTTGTAAGAAAAAACTAGCTTTTAGATGCCTGCAGCTTAATGAAATTAATTTTCTCTCTTGTTTCTTGAATATAAAGCAATTCAGACTCTTTGACACCTCAGAGTAAATGCATCATAAATTAAGGGAGCGAGAAAAAAATTTCAGTGAATTTGACGAGATTAATGGGTAAAGCATTCACTAGAAATATATTTTTCATAATAGATTGGAATTTATGGAAACCCTTACTGACTTCATATTTAAATCAGTTGTATAGCATCTGCAATATTTCTTGCTTCTCTTGTTTTGCTCAATGGAAAAACCACTTAACAGCTGAAGTTCTAAATAAAAAGAAAATATTTTAAAAAAGGAAAACAAACCCCACAGGGGAGTAGTAAATTCATAATTTCTACTGACTAAGAATTGACAAACTTCTTGTCAATAGCTGTAAATTCCTTATATGCAGAAATATTTCAGGGCATTAAAGACAAGGCAGGGTATTTGGCCCTATACCTTTGCATTCAATACACGATTTTTGTCAGCTTTATTTTTCTATTTTCCAGTAAGCCTTTCTTCTCCATCTTCTCTGGGCTACACAGAAGTCAGGAATTCTGGTGAGACTGGAATTTTGTGCAGTAGTGAGATTTCTGTCCCAGCTTTGTTTGATGTTATGCTGGACTCCACTTTGAGTCTTTGCTCTCAAACCCAGCTCTGGCACACCTTGATATTGTGATGTATTGACCAAAGTAAAAATACTTGCAAAATAACTTGAAAGATTTGCATTGAATGCACCATCTTTCTATCTCTGGCCGTTGCAGGAAGTAGAATTACTCTTTTATCCTGTAAAGCCTTGATTATCTTCTGCTGGTCTTGGTATCTGTTTAGAAAAAGTTCCTTGCAAATGCAGGTAGTGCTTCTTCGTTGCTAAAGGAGGTGCTCTCTGTAATATCACATTTTCTTATTCAAATACTCTCTCAGTGTTCTGCTCTGTTGTGTTTGCAGCTGTTTTAAAGCACCTTAGCTGGAGCCTTTTGAAGTAAAATACACACAAATGCCCTTTATGAGCCTTTCTGATCCCTCATAATTTTCTGGAATGCGTACATCTTCCTTTGGCATTGCAGGTGGGGTTGTCAGAGTGGCTCTCAGCAAACAAGGGTGCATTTTAAACCATCAGCAGAGTGCCTGTCAAATCATTGCACTGCATTATTATAGCTTATGTTTCTACTTTTATGGTCTGTAGTCCTCACATGGATTTATTTCATCTGTGCTTGCACACAGCTTTGATGGTGCCTTGTACCCTGACCTGCTTAGACTCGCCATAAAGCCTCATACTGAAAGGATAATGGTCATGATGAGGGAAGTATACAAGGCAATAAACAGCTTTTGCAGGTGATTAAACACACTGAAGCAAAGCTGAGGCATTTGAAAACCCCAAAAGCTGTTTATTGTAAGCACAGCAACACGTCAGCTGTGTTCAACAAGCCACAACATTAAATAAAAGCTTCTGCCTTGTCTTGTAAAGGCTGGGAGGTTTTGTCCACCGAATAGATCTTTGCTTCTCATTTTTAATGCTGTGGGTGGCTTTCTTTGTTTGCATGTGGTTTAACAGGTCCTGGTTCCTGAGTAATTGCTTGGGATAAAAGCAGCAAAATGTCTTTCTTCAAATCACTGTGGAGGTTCTTGATGACAGTCCTTTCCTCCTCTCCCACCCCTTAAGAATCCTCTTTATTCCCAGCTTCTTTTTTCCCCTCTTGCTAGTGCTTCCATTGTCTGTTTCATCATTTAATTTCTTGGTTTGGTTTTTATTTTGTTTTGGTTAGTTTTTTTTCTATTCAATGGTGTCTTCACCTCCACTTTCCCCAGCACTTCACAGAGTTTTCCTAAAAAAGAATGCCTGAGGCTGGAACATTCAGCCACTTCAAGGAGTTTAGAGCAGGAGTATTATGAGTCACATTTGTAGTGCCAGGGAATCTCTGTTCCACAAATAGCACTGCTTTGGTAATGATGAGCTATCTAAAACCCAACAGCCCTTTTAAGCAATTATAGTTTACCAAACCATGTCATCTTCAATAGTACTTTCTTTAAAACAGGATAGGACTTTTTATTTCAATGGAGTGACATTTGATAAATTTGTGCAGATTTCTGTGGGTCTTCGTATCAAATGCTGTGAATAAAACTGCATTTACTATTTTTCAACCCAAATTTACTGGCAGTTACAATAGTAGATACCACCATGGCTATTTGTGCAAAGCAGACTTCAGTTAACTGCTGACACAAACTGTAATTTTCTATGGATGCCAATGGAAGGAAACTTACAATCTAATGAAATAATATTTAATATTTTGCAGTGGTTCAGAAATATTTTGATGTTTATTGCTGAGAATTGTAGCACAGTCTTTCTCATTTATAAATTAGACCTTGAGGCAGTATCTTCTATGAAAGCAAAATATGAAAGAAATAATTGAGGTTTGTTAACCAGCTAGTACTGAAGCTGTATGCTGTGAAACAGAATTAATAGATAAAGTGATCAGAAAAAAATCTGATTGGTAATTCCAGGTTGGAGTTGGCTGAGGTTTCCTTTTTTCTTTCATCTTTCCCTTTAATAATTTCTACAAGAGCAATGTTTTTGGGAAACTGGTATTTATTCATTTATACATGGAAAAAAAATGACAGCAGCATTACAAAAACCCTGTGTACGTTACATTCTTGTCTCAGATAAACACAAATCCAGCATAATTCTGGATTTGCACTGGTATTACTGAAACACAAATTTATCCTTGAACGTCTTTATCCATTGTGCCCTCTTAAGTTTATCTGGGGCAAATCCTGACCCACTAAAATCGTGGCTGAGCAGGGCCAGGGGCATTCCTTACCCAGGGCATTCCTGGCACAGCAGCCCATGCAGATTTGGGCAGGGCTTGTGCTGGTCCTTGGGAGGGCAAACAGAGCAGGCACTGCTGTGATGAGGAAAAATGAGCCAGGAAAAAGGAGCTGCATGTGGCATTGCTGGGATAGAGGCAGGGTGGCTGCACTGGTCAGTGTGGTTGTGCTGTGCCCTTCAGGGAGGACAGAGGTGGCACATCCTCAATGAGGGACAGGACGAGTGGCTGCTGCCTGGGAAGGCAGAAATTCCTCAGGTGTCACTTGAAAACATGCAGCTGTCACATTCAGAATGGGAGGTAAAGCTAATGACAGAAAACATATCTTAGGACACTCATTTTTCTCTAGAAGGGATTTGAGCTGTTCCCATTGCAGGTTGGGAAAGGAGCTCTCAGGGAGTGATTTGGATTGTTTCTCACAAAAGTTAAACTCAAACTTTGTTCTGCATTCACTCTTCTCTTGTTGGGCTCTGCAATGAATATGAAGTAAACAACATCCTCAGGTGGCTTTTGATACTTATTTATAACTTCACATATAGTCAGAATAACACAGAAAATCGATTTGGAAAAATAAAATAAGATGTTTATTCTCCTAATTTTTCAATAATTTTGAGTTAAGCAAGACTGGTTTTGTAAATAGGTTTTCTCTTTTTTCTTTTTATTGCCAGGTATGTTACATTTTTCATTCATGAATTTCACCTGTAGATTATATATAACTAAAATAATGTTTTCCTGATGAGCAATCAGTAATGCCAGATGCTTTTAGTGGGAGTTCTTGGGTTGAAATAGATTTGGTGAGGCTTTTTCCCCCTGTTGTACTTTCCATCAAAATATTTGTTCCTCACTGCAATTAAAAACATAAATCTTTTCGTTTTCTGCTCTATAGAAATAAATGTCACATTAAAGACTAACTAGAGAGAAACAAAGCTATTCTTTTTGGTTTTTTTTCCTTTCTTTNTATTTGTTCAATTAAAAACATAAATTCTGTTGTTTTCTGCACTATAGAAATAAATGTCACATTAAAGACTAACTAGAGAGAAACAAAGCTATTCTTTTTGGTTTTTTTTCCTTTCTTTTTCTTTTTTTTTTCTTTTTCTTTTTCTTTTTCTTTTTTTTTTTTAATCTGAAACATAAAGTCATTCCCGTTACAGAATTTTCAGAGGAAACTTATTAAGACTCCTGGGACCATGTTTTCAACATAGTTCCATACCTAATAAAGATTTACAAATGCTCTGAATCCCATTTTCATCAACAGAACTTAGTGCCAGAATATGTCTTTGCCTTTCAAAATCACTTTTCAGACACAGAGGGAGCTCTCCAAAAAAATCATTTCCATGGGTGTCTTTTCCCCTCCTCACTAAATATCATATGTGCAAAACCAGCACGTTAGGCTGTTTTATTATTCACATCAAGATCTCATCTATTCCCTCTGCATTCGTATTTTTATAGTACTTTAACTGATTGATTTGATTTGAGCCAACACTTTGATGGCACCTTTGCCATGGAGGCTGCACACACATAACACAAATCATTTACTTGATTCTTTTCAAAACTATTTACCTTTCCCTTGGGTTATTTTGTGAATTTCTGGCCTTTTGGTTCTGACCAGATTTGCCAGCAGACAGAGGCAGGTAAAACACAAGTCCCCAGTTCCCAGGGGTAAAATCCTTACTTACTCACTTACACCATCATATTTGCAGTGTTGTAAAATACAATTGTTTTCATTCTAGTGCAGCAAAGACTTCAGAATTTAGCCCTGAGTTTTTCTAATTTCCAAAGCACCACCTGGTCCTTGTTTTTTTCTATCTGGACTGCCAGGTTCATCCCCACTGGAGTCACATGAGCAATGCTAACTCTCACCCTGTCTGAATTTGCTCATTTTGTGACACAAGAAAGCAAGGTAAGTTTTTATTCCCAAAACCTTGGTTTTCCTGCAATATCTGAAGTAACTGTGATGGTGAGGCAGAAGCAGAGCCTGAATCTCTGCTCCCACAAACAGGCATTCTGCATTACCCTCCCTCAGTTTGAAACAATTTAGAACTCTACTGTGCTGATTAGTAAGAAGTCTTTAATAAACTAATTGGAAATGGGGACAAGATATCAATTCTTAAAAAATAAAAAAAGTGTTTAAGGTATTTTTAGAGGAAGTAGCACAGTCAGTCTGGGTGTATTTTAAGGTTTCTTCCCTTTATCTGTTTTGGTTTTGTTCTCCATGTTCCTGCATGGCAATGCAGGAAAAGCCAGTGAATAGAGTTTTGTTTTACCTGGGGATTATCACAGGGTTTGGTCCTTCTGGCAATAAACTTCCACTGCTTTCACAGTTGTGAATGTGTTTCTGATTGGGATTATGGCTCATTCAGAACCTTCTCTAAATTTACACTCAATTTACATCTGTGGTTGCTCCCATACATACACTTTGGGATTCCAGTACAAATGCAAAGCTCTGTCTTAAATATATTACTGTACTAGGCCATAGTCCTGCAATCCCTGAAGAAAAACGTGTTGAATGGCAGAGTTACAGAGAAAAAAGCATCAGAAAGGAAAATCCATCATCTTTCATTAGGAAGAGAAACACCTGTCCTGCACATGTATGTAAAATCCTGCTCAGTGAACCTGATTGATTGCACTGTAATTCTAATTTCCTATAAAAAGAAGTACTGGAGGAATTCTATAATAGAAATTACTGCTATTCCCAAAGGTATCATGAGCTAATAGAGAGATCACATTATTAACCTAAATTTCAAGGTAAAATTTATATCTCTATGTTTTTATGATTTTCAAACTGTTAAATCACATACTTCATTGTAGGTTGACTTAGTATTGGCAAGGAACTCAACTCCAAACTGTTACTTTATAATTCTTTTTCTAGTTCAGGTTTCCTTTTACTGCTTGTTTCTATGTTTTGTTGTGATTTTTTAATCCAAAAATCTAAGTGCTGGCATACATTCTTCAGCCAAAATCTTTGCATCACAAGGATGAAAAACTGATGGTGACTGTGTGGCTTTTAAGTGTGTGTCACTTTTCTTTACAATTCCTATTTTATGTTTCATCCTCAGGCTTCACTTCGGTTTACAAACATGGCAAGACTCTTTTAAATCACAAAGAAAGGTGAAATAGTGTCCAAATAACAGGTTATAAGTGGATAACCTATTTCTCTTTGGCTGGAAAGCTTTCAACCTGTGGCTTTGGCAAACAAAGGCCACTTTGGAATGGTGTTTGGGCAGTGACTGAACCCACGTGGAGGTTATATTTACAGCACAGGGGTTGTCAAATAACACTCAAAGTCATTTGGGCATTGCAGGAAATAATAGGAGTGATTCTAGTGCTTTCTGTGAAAACCTTTAAACTCCCATTTCATTAAAAATTCCAGTCTGCAGCTGGCAGCAGAGATTTACTGGGTTTCACCATCTGTGCAGATTAATGTTTCCTAAAGGAGAATGAATGCAACAGATGAGATGGTTGGCTTTTCAGATCAAACCAAACCCCAAAGTACAATCTCTTCCCTGACTCTTGCATCTTACACCTGTTTCCTTTTAATCACATGACTGAATTGTTCAGGAGAAACAATTCCAGCTTTCCTCAAAGCTGATTGATTTGAAGATTGCAGATCACCAGGATTCTTCTGGGCTGGTAGGTGTGGAGAATTGGTGATTTTATTCAGTAGATTTTATTAGTTTGGTTGAACACCTTCTTTCAATTTTATTGTGTTCATACCCAAGAAAAATGTCTTCACCCAACAAGCACAGTGATTTAAAGGCATTCCAGGGTGTGCTTCAGGCTGGATTAGCAGTGACAGCCAACATGGGGAAGCTCAGCTGCCTCCAACCCACACTCCTGTTGTTTTCAGTCTCATCTTTTTCTTTTTGACTGGCCATAACTAATCTTTCCAGGGGATTGAGCATGTGATTCATTTAAATTGTGATTTCAAATCAATCCTATGTCACTACATACCTTACAATGTTATAATTTTGAATTACATTAGCTTCACCACACATCAAACACCTAAATAAATTTTTGGCAGTAATCACTGTATTAGGATTCATCAGTAAAATTAATAGAGTTTCTGGGTTTGCCAGGAAATGGGATCATTAATTTGACTATTTCTTGAGGGCAAGGAAGGAAAGCACAGTATCTGCTTACCAAACCAGATACCAATCCCTGCCTGGGTTTCCTGATAAACATTCCTGGTTATTTCCCTGAAATACAGGATGTTTTACTGTACTCTGATGGCTGACATCAGCCCCTGGTGCTGAGGGAAGGCAGATCCAAGGCAGGGTGGGCTCAGCAGCCTTCTGGAGAGGAGAGGCAGCAAGGGCTGGGACAGCTGCCCCATCCAGGGCAGGGATCAGAGCCCCCTGGTCCTAAAAAAGACCCTCACTCAGCTCTGCATAAGGACCAGCAGCAGCACAGGGTCACCATCCCTGTGGTTTTAACTCTAAAAAAGCCCAGCACCCCAAAAACCACTTGCTGATAAAACATGAAAGTGGGTAATTAAACTCACTGGCAGCATTGGTCCTTGCTCCCGCTTGCATTTTTCTTTTATTGAAACCCAGCTGTTCCCTGGCTGTTGCCAGGGGTAACCAGCAGTGACAGTCAAGGTCATTGATGGAAAGCAAGCCTTTGTCCCCTGGATATTTCCCACTCTTGAAAACTTGCATCCTAGAATAAATTCCTTTGAAACAACAAATTTTGGTCAGTGTAGCACTGACCAAAATAGTCAGTGGGTAGTTTTTTTATAGTAGTGGGTTTGTTTTTTTGTTTTGTTTGGGGTGTTTGTTTTTTTTTTTTTGCACTTCTTTGGTCAGTCCATTACTGTTCCTCCATGTTAATTGTAAGGCACAATATTCCAAAGAGCTCCTGGTTCAAGGAATGTCTCTGATGTGTGTCCCAGTGTCACCAAAGCTGCTCTGTCCCCCTTTAGGACAGACTGGTGGCACCAGGCTGCACATGCAGAGCACCAGAGTGCTGTGGAGCCAGCAGCCCTCCTCTGTCTGTGTGCATTCTACCTGAGCAGCTGCAAGTCTGTTAATTCTGGTATTTTGAACATGTTGAAATTGTTTTTCCCCCTTTCTGTAGCATTGGTGATTCATTCACAGAGTTTTCTGCTGAGGAAACAGTTTATAGAATTCATTAAAGCCCTTTCAGAGGTAAAAAGTCAGAATTTCATGGGAAGATCAGGAGAAAGTCCATTCTGCTAAATGGGAGTCATGTGGTGATTCATCATGCAGTTCTACTTCATATGATTTTCAAATGGCTAGCAATGTTCTGTATGGTTTAAATAGGGTTTTTTCTGTTCTGGTTTTTTTTTAACCTGCATTGGTCCATTGCTTGGTTTACACTTTTTATGTAAATAAGCTGCCTGATTGTGAACTAGAGAGAAATTAGTATTTTCAAATATGTTGGATGTTGTCTGTGAGATCCCTTTGCATTTTTATTACTTTGTCAGCTTTCCAAACCAGTATTTTTCTCCAGAAAGATGCTACTTAAGAAATGAGTCTCTGGGAACAGAGGAACCAAATTACAGCTTTGCTTAGGTGAACATAACTGCTTTTGATGCAAGTGGGAGTTTCCCTTGTTGATCTGGTGTGTAATTTGGAAAAGTGCATTTTACATCTAATTTGACCCAGTTTTTCCTGCACCATATTTGCAAGATGGAGGGAACAAGCACAGCAGACATTAAAGTGTTTATTTGGTAGCTACCCTAGCCTGAGAGTATAAACTTTGGAGTGTTTTGCAGCCAGAGACCTGGAGGTGAAGAGAGCTGTCAGCTCTGCCTCAGAGGGAATTCTCTGTCCCAGGCTCAGCCCAGGTTTTGCAGAGATGCCCAGTTGGTGTCTAAAGGCACTGAAGTGTTTTAGACTGGGTTATGGAAGGTGCAAATGACAGTATTTACCTATTTTACAGGCAGGTGATGATGAAATACATTAACTGCTTACAGTGTAGTGGGCAGATTTTAAAACTCACCAGGATGGCTTTGCAGCTTCTCCATGGAAGTGTCCTGGATGGATAAATGTCAGCTCCATCTTAGCAGAGCAGTTGTCACCCTGGAGGTGTCCCAGGTGCTGGTGTGCCAGGGGAGGCAGCTGGGCTGGAGCTGGGATGGAGCTGTAGGATCACACCTGCTGGAATGGGCTGAGGAAGGATGGGACCTGCAGGTGGAGCAGGAGCTGAGAAGGACACACAGAACCAGACATCCCACAGCAAGAGCACAGCTGGATGGGGTTATCATCCTTTACAGGATGAACCCTGCCATTTTGTTTGTTTTGTGTGCATATCCATGGCAGGCTGTCAGTGCTGAGGATGGGAAGGTGCCTGTGTGACTCCCAGTCTGTCACAAACGTCCTGTGAAGCACAGAGCAGCTTCATGGACCAGCACAGAAATCCAGAGCTTAATGGGAACAGTGTTTGTGCTTCACTGCAGGAGTCAAGGCTGCTCCTCTCTTTTGTTTCATCTCCCCTCCTTTCTTCTTTCACAGCCCAAACACTTGCAGAGGAGTTCAAGTTAATTTACATCCTGCAGAAGGTAAATGGCAGAAACTGTTTCTTACAGTTCTGCATTAGGACTGACTTCTGGAAGGTTTGCAAGGAAATCTTGTCACTCCTTATTCCATCAGGAGAGACATATTCCTTTGGAATGGAGTTACTGTTACATGTGAGGCAGCATTCCTCTGATGTGCCTCATCTTCCACTCCCACCTGGAAATGGAATGTTTGTACCTGTCAGAATGCACTTGGTTCATGATGTGAAAAATAATTAGTTGGACAGTGGAGCTGCTTTGAATTTACATGTGTGCCTCGTGCCACAGCCCTTCCTGTGTTTGTGGGATTGGGCCTTGGATTTGGGAAAAGACTGATAAATACTCTTCTAAACACCTGTGATTTCAGAACAATGGATGTTGCTGAACTGTAAGCACTTCTGAAAATGGTAATTTGTTTACTAGGAAATGAAAAGAACAAGCAGCTTTTGATGGTCAGGGCAGAAATGTCTGTGTGCTCTTGAAATTTCTGAAAAATATATTCATATTCTGTTCTACTTTGCCTGTGGTTCCCACACACACGTGGCACCACTGGTAATATCTTTTCAGAGAACTAGTCCTGTGGGTAGATTTTGAAAGGGTGGGTCCAGCATTAATATAAACTCCATTAACTCTAGCACATTTTGATTTGTAGAAGATTAATGGTGTGTATAGGACCCAAACCACCTTTTTTCCTCCCTTACACAGATTATTGCATTTATTTCAATGCATTTTTCAAATGAATAATGAAATACCAGGACATGACCCAGAAATATCTTTTTGTTATCCATTAATAAAATGCTTTGCTCAGCATTACAGACTTTGAGTAGAACTGAAATGTTCCTGTAATGTATCCACACATAATTTGATACCAACTAAACACTTTGGTGACTTGTGAAACAAGACATTTCCACAGTCTGTGCCTTTTGTGCCACTAACGTCTTGTTAACAGGATTAAGAAATCAATAGTTGTGCTGTCAAGAGAATGTAAATGTTTCCAAAGATGTAGGATATTTCTGCCCAGTACTCCATTCAGAAACTGAGTGTGCTGGCTGTACTGCATGTTCATAGTGAGTTGGAACCATTTCACATCTCTGAAATTCAGGGAAGAACTGTTAAAATACAGGTTGTACATGACTAACTCGGAAAAAAAATAAACTAACCCATAATATATGAGTTAAGCCTATTTGAAATCCCTAAAGTGTAAGCATGTACTGGTGTAAATCCATGGATATATAGATACAGTTTTACTCTGACACTACAAGTTTACTCTGTTCATTCAATTAATACAATGCTACAATATCCCCAGAGCAGATCTGTTTAGAAGTGTTTGGGTTAAACATGTCGCATTACTGAGCTGACAGACTTCAGCTTTGTTGAGCATTCACAAACCAAACCTGTTTTCTCACAGCTGTCTGGAATGCCAGAAATCTGTGTTCTAAAGTATTCCCACAAGATCCTGTTCCACTTCTCTGTTCATCCTATCACTGAATGCATTGTTTTATGCTCAGCTTCTCTTTGGTAGACAGCTGATTGATCTGCTGATGAGACAGTTCTGCAATCCTGTCTTCTTGGAAATACAGGCATTTCTAGAGCAGCATATTCCACCCATTTTATACTTACTCCTAATATTCCACTGTAAAATTGGTGAACCTGATGTACATTCCCACAACTCACTTTATTCCATTTAAAAACAGCCACACTGATATTGTGAGCTCAAACAGGACAGATAAGCAGTTTTTTGTACTAAATATGGTGAAAGCTGTGTCAGCAATATGTTGTTCTAGAATAGACATGTTCCAGACTATAGAAAGTGAGACCATCAAAGAGAGGGGAGAATGTCAAGGCAGTGTTTATATTTCACACTCCTCATGTTTATATTTCAAATGAGAGGGCTGTGAAGAAATCTGGAGAACAGATGTAGTTCAGGGAAATGCAGACAAACAGGAAAGACAGTATGGGTTTTCAGATAACTACAGACAAAGCTATTTTAGGTGGCCAGACACACTGACAGAAGAAGTGCCCATGAAAATGTTCTGCTGGTTGTGTGGAGAACTGCACTGAGCACTTGGAATTGTTTCTGAAGGCAGAAGCTCGACTAGCAGAGCAGTGTGGTATAAAAGTTCTGTATGCAGTGTCCTGGTGCAGCTGTAGCTGTGTGGAGCCTTGGCAGAGCCCTGCCAGGGTGGAATCCCAGCTCCTCCTGCCCCTGTGCACTTGGAGCACTCCCTGCAGGGGCTGCTTCTGCCTGCCTTTGTCTCAGAGCAAGGTTAAAGACACAGTGCAGATCCAGAAAAGGCAAACCAGGCCTTAATCAGCAATTCAGCTTTTAGAACTCTGGCCTTGAGGGTAGAACAATATAAAGAAGGTCTTATGAGAAACAAAGGGGAAATTAAGGAAGAGCAGTAATAGACAGATTTGGGAAAACAGAGGTATTACCCACTCCTTATCCACGATTCAGGTTTTGTTCAGACTGCATCTTTATCTGTTGTGTGAAGAAACATCAGGAGAAGCTCAATGGAAAAACCATCTGTGGGACAATTGTCCATTTTTTCCTTCATTTCACCCATTTTCAGTGAAGCTTGAGACCCAGCACCAACACTTCACTAGTAAGAGGCTTTCCCTTATATCCAGACCTTCTGACAGCTGGAAGACAGCTTGTGCTCTAACCATGCTCAGGCACATAATGACAGGCAAGAAGGAAGAGTGAGGTCCCTGATGAGGGATGAGGAGATGTCTTGGACTGAAATTCTCTTGTAAGCTATGGAGAAGATATGATTGATAAATCAGACCTTTTTTTTTTTCCCTGTAATGTGTAGAAATGTATATGGGGTGGATGAAACATTCTAACTGTAGGCATGAGCAGAGGCATTTGTGCTGAAGCAAGCACTTGTTGTGATCCCAAGAGAACTTTGAACAGAGAGAGAAAGTGATGAAGACCCTTTTTGCCCCCAGGGAAGAACAGTTAGATGACAAGAGCCTTTGCTTATCTGCTAGTCCTTAATTTATGTGTCCCATAAGTTGACATGGCCCACAAATTCAGCTGTGGGAAGGCTGAAAAAAATGGGAGGGATTTCAGGATTGCAGATTTCCTGGGTAGCTGCCATTTGTGGAAATTGAAGCCACAAGAAAAGTGTTTCTTGTGGAGAAGTCTCCATAGACTGAAGAGAGAAACTCCTCTCCCTAAGTAAATTGGAGAAAGACTATTTTAGAGATGGTAAACTGACTGATTTGTTTCTGTAAGTTGTCAGTGTGAAAAAAAAGAGAGTATAGGGGAGAGGAGACGTGTTCTGAAAGTTTTATTCTGATTCTTATTATTTTTTTCTTTTTATTATCTGTTAGTAAAATTTTTCTTTATACCCTTTAAAGTTTAAGCCTGTTTTGCCTTCCTCCTAATCCTATCTCACAGCAGGAAATGAGTAAATAATTCTAGTGGGTGCACTGGCATTTTGGCCAGCACTAAATTCACAACATACATTGGTGCATTGGCTGGGAAAGCTCAAATTGGCAAAATCAAAACCACTAGAGCTCCCCAGCATGGTCAAGGAGAGGGGAGCAGAGCAAAGCATTAGGGGCTGAAAAATCATGTACACACCAGTGCATGCACAATGGACATTAAGATTACTCCAGATTTATACTAATAGAAGAAAAAGTAAAATCTGCAATCCTGTGACCTCTGTCCACTGTTCTTTGTGCTCCTCTGCAGGCTGCTGGCATCCTTTAAAGCTGTCTGAAGCATCTGCTTGAGAAATGCATTTCCAGAGTGAGCAGAGATGGCAGATAGCTACAGGAAGGATTTTAACAGCTGTTAAAAAAATATAAAATAAAAATATGATGGAAGCAATTCTCTTTGGGAAATAGCTTTACATATTTCATAGCACCTGGCTTAATAGCTGTGATGCCCAATCCATGTTAGCAGTCCCCAGGCACAGGAGAAACACAAATAGTGAGCAGCTGCTTTGTGGAGGCCACAAACACATCATCAAAAATTAAAACAGAGTTCAGGGGTTGTATAATGGAGATTTACAGAGCTAACAGCAATATCTGGGCCATTTTCACATACCCCCCTGCAGTCAGGCTCCTTAGATAGGCTGCTGCTTGGCCTAATTTGATTCCCATAGCTTCTCTTGGACAAAGCAAAACAGCCAAAAGTTTTAGTTTTGTACTCAGAGGGTTCTCACCTGGAAACAACACAAACATACCCTGGGAAGCCTGAATAAAATCTAAGGGTCACATTATGTCCTTTGCAGTTGAGGATAAAAGAGGGAAATATGTGAGAAAAAGCTGTCCAGAACTGGTTTTGCCCCATTTTTCCCATTCTCTCTTGCACATAAGGAGCACAGGGCCTGTCCATCCTTCTGTTTTGAACCTGAAGCTTTATATGAAGCTTTTTTGGTTTTTTGATATGAGGACCTTTTGAGATGCTCAGAAATTCCTAAACTGGGGCAATCTACCTTCTTAGGAGGGTTAAAATAGAAGCATCAGCTCTGCCTACTCCTTCTGTCTCCTCCTGCATCCTCAGAGCACATTAATCCAGATAATGCAGCAGAGGAGGAGCAAGCACCACAACTTCCCAGGATACAGCTCCATTGTTTCCAGGCTGCACCTGCTCCACAGAGCTGTAAAACACAGGCACCAGAGCAGTAATGCTGTTTTTACTGCCCTGAAGAGTGTGGATACCTGCTGGCAATGTTTTTCTGTGGGGGGAATGGGAGAAGGAAGGGGATGCACAGCAGTGAGGCAGGGAGGGAGCCCTGCTCAGGGCTGGCATCCTCATCCAAACAGCAGTGCTGCATGGATTCAGTGGGAAATAAACTGCTGATGGAGCACACAGCTTTGGAGCTTTGGAAAAGCTGAAATTAAATGTGTTTGTTGTCTGGGTGAATCTGTAGGTTTTTCTCTTTCAGTTAGAAACTGGCCCCAAACAAATTGTTAAAATCAAATCTAGCTTTATTAAGCAAAATGTGTAGCCCATCTTCACTGACATTTTGTTTGCTCTTTGTTTAAAAAGACCTGGATTTTTATGGGACTGTTTTTAGCTTAGTTATCTCATTTGTTTGTTAAGTATGGCTGAGTACAGAATGCTTGAAACATGCAATGGACCCATATTAAACTTTAACAAATAAAGTGCTAGAGTACCAGAGGTTTCGTGTTAGGCTAAAAATGTTAGGTCTGGAAAAAGGAGTCCAGGTTTCCATCTTTATTTACTCACATAACATTAATAATTAATCTAGGTTTCTATTAAAGAAGACTTTGTTGTTGATGGAAAGGATAAAAACAGCTTGCAGAGGGTCAGTGAGACCAGTGTGACATGGTGTAGACTTGCTTAGTCACCAGTGTGATAATGCAAACTTCAGAAAAACATACAAATTCTGCACAAGAATCCTTACAGGTCTTTGGCTTTAATCCCTGATTTCTACACTTGGCCAGCAGAATGAATAATTGCTACCATTCTGCTTCTGTTTGTGTTTCCTTGTAGCCCAACATACTCTGCAGCATCAAGGAGGGATTCAAACACAAGCAATAAATCAAAGCAGCTGCCATGGCACCTTCATTGTTTCTGTGATTTCATCACTGGATGGGTGGGACAAGATAAAGAAAAACCCCCACACTGAAAGTTATGAGGAGGGAATTTAAAACTTTCTGAGCAACTGATTCAAGTTTCAGTCAAATGAAATGTTACATACCTGCTCTGAGCCATCCCAATAGCTCCAGGTACTGCTGCAAAGTGGTTTTGTTCCTAAGATATTCACCTACAGCTCAGATAAGAGGAGCCAGAGTCCAATTTAGCCCTAGATGTGTATTATAATAAAAAAAAAAATTAATGCTACCCATGGGCAGGGTTATAGAGGCAGGATAGCAGATCCTGTGCCTGGCACTACATCCTGCTCAGGTTCTCTCTCCTTGGGTAGCAGTCCCAAGGCATGGAAATGCCTCTTCTTCTCCAATTGACCACTTGAGTATCTCCTTAGACAGTTTGGCAGGCTGCAAATTATGAGAAGGCAGTAAAACAGTAGAAGGAAAGATCAAGACTGTAGTTCTGTATTACACTGAGGAGCCATAAGAACCACATACCTAGAATTATGGGAAGAAATAAATAGAAAATTGAGGCTGAATATCAGGAAAAAAACTTTCCAGCAGTGAGAGCTAGGGGGCTGTGAAGGAATCTCCACGTGAAACAATTGATGCTCTCTCTTGGTACTTGAGAGTCTCAAAACTGAGCTGGGCAAAGTGTGCTGTGAGAAACACCCTGAAGAGCTCTTGCAGATCTTTTTCTCCTCATGTACACAGCCACGATGGCCCTGAGAGGGAGCCCCCATTCCTCTACTTTCCTTGTCAGTCATGCTCCTTAGGTTTGTTATTACATGAGGTTAAAAATTGTCAGCTGCAATATTTAGTTGCTCTCTCACTATATGAAGTCTTCATCAACTGGTACCTGTCTGTCTGATACTCACAACACAGGGCATTTATTTTTCAGTCAGGAATTTCTCTCAGCCCCACTTCCTTTGTTCTTCCTAGAAACATAGGGCTTGTAACATTCATCTTAAATGTTTTAACCTAAAATATTTAAGTGGGCTCTGTAGCCTTTTTCAGAGCAATTGTTGTTCTTATTAATGACATGCCAGAAGCAGTTTATAACCATCTCTGTGCATTTCTTTGCACTTTGATTTTGCAGGTTGAGCCTCCATAGCACAGGGTGTGACAGTTTTTATCTGGTTTTATTTTTATTACTGAGAACAAATGTAGAGTTAGTCTGTAACGTTACAGCTGCCCTGCAGCTCTGGTAGTTTTTTATGCTCTGTCTTTTTAATGTGTAGTTTTTCTTCCAAATGCCTCTTCTGCTGTTTACTGGAGTTGTGAAGTATTTACCAACTTCATGAGATGTGACCGATGCATAAGGAGGAAAAGGGATTTGATTATTTAAATTGCATGGAAAAATATGCACACTGTCAAAACAAACAGTGTAGGATTGCATTTTCTCTTACACTCTACAAATCAGGAGTAACTGCATTGGAAATCATGGAGAAATATCTTTGTAAACCCAATTTAAATACCAGTAAAATCAGATCTCCCAATCTGATAAACAAGAATACTAAGGTTTAAAGGTGGCACTTTAATTTGAAAATTGTTTACCTTTTACTTGCTCTCAGCAAGGCTAAAAGTAATTAAAATTCGCACAAAATATTTTCCAGATCCTGGTTATTTTCTTTCCTTTCACTACACTTCCTACAATCAATTTTTCACATGTGGATTTTTTTTTGCAGTAGTCATAACATTTTGCTATTATTGCATTTATTATTCATTATTTTGGGTATGATACTGCCCCAATTGGCAAGGATCTCAGGGAATGTTTTCATATCAAATCTGGGTTTAAAGTTTCCTTACTAAGCTGAGTATTTGGAGTTGTTTGAAGCGTGCTGAGGTTGGGACTGGCTTGAGTCAGTCAGCATAAACTGAATAGTGCAGCCCAGAGTACTCCAGATTTGTACCAATGCATCTAAGTTAATGATCTGCTTCCTAAAGTGGGATTGTTGAGTTTCACTGAGGGTGCATCAAAGCAGAGAGGTGGGCATTTCCAGAAGCAATTTGATCAAAAAAGGTGGGTGAACAAATTTTACACTCTAGGTACCCTTTGCTCTCCCCTAAGTGTAATGGTAGAAAAGACTATTAGTTTAAAGCAGGATAGTTATGTATTAAACAACAAAAATAAGATTACTCAGAAAAAAGTAGACAACACAAACCATCTTCTAAGAAAAACATCTTTTAGCCTTCATTTGGGTGCTGTTTATGCCATTGCAGAAGTATTTATGCTGTAGATGAGGTAACTGGAGGAACCTGAGCACAGTGCAGGATGAGGTCACTGCAGCCCTAGAGTCCTGCACACCTGTGCTGGGAGGGACTGTACAGCCTGGCCTTAAACCCTGGCATAGAAATGTCTCTGAAATGTTATGTACCTGAGAAGCAGGCCTTAAGTTGATTCAGTTTGGTTTTTAAAAGGATCCAGATTTTGTTTATTAATAATTTTATATCATTGCTGATGTTCAGTGCAGATTATAAGGCAAAATATTTATGCTCTCTTACAGTTATCTCAAGAAAAGAAAATACAGCATTGAGCATCATCTGGTTATATTATACTTCTGTAGTTTAAAAGATTTTCCAATTTTATCTATTGATAAAATTACTTGAAGCTGAAGATTAAAGAGAAAGGTTTAAAGCAGAAAAGCTGATTTAAGATTGAAGATCTTTCTTAGCAGCATCCATTTAAAGTTAATCTTTGATCATTTATAAAGCTGATTACCTAATATATAAAACCTATAAAATTATGTTCTTTTATTATGCAATACAAATACTGTATTCTTTCAAATTCAGTTGATCATGAGTAACATTCAGAAAATCTGTTAAGAAGACATTAGTCAGAAATGTGACTGAGAGCTGCAAACACAGCAGGATGGGAGGAGGGGAAGGACAGGAAAGCTCTGTGGTTGTCACTCCCAGCAGTGAAATGGAATCCCAGGATCATAGAGAGGGCTTGGAAGGCAGATCTCCTACTCTAAAGGTAGTGAAGGCTTTAATATTTAAAGATACAAGAGGATCATGATATACCCTTACAGTCTGTCTATTGATTACACATCTCTTCAGCCCAGATATGAAATACCCCAGATATTCCTTGATGCATCACTGAGAAAGTAAAAACAAATACTGTGTTCAGCTTGCCAAGTTTCTCACTGAGCCTCCTCAATATTTGTTTCTTGCAATCCCTCAGTAACTGTGATCTCAGCTAACTCTGACTCAAGTCCAGTTACCCACAAAAACCCTGCCTGAGGCCAAGAGCATCCCTGCAATCTCCTAATAGCAGAGCTCTGAAAATTACTCCACTGCAGGGTCTCTTCTGAGCACTTCTGCCTGTCAGGAGGTTTACACAGAAAGTAGAAGTTTCCTGAAGTTTTCACATCCCCAGACTTCCTGTAAATGGTGGGGTTTTCATGGAATCTTTACTGACTCCCAAAACCAAAGGGATGGGGGTGGAGGGAAGAAGATGGGCAACAAAGGCAACACTACTGATGAGCAGAATCCAGGCAAAAGTTAAACACCTGGAGAGTCATTTCTCAGTTTATAAATCACTTTGTCACCGTCCCTGCACTTTGTTTTACACGTTTGTTTTGAATGATACAAGAGATTTAAAGGCCTCTCTGCTCCCATCCTGTTTGTATTCCAAAGGTTCAGTTAACAGCACTGTGCCAAATAAATTTAAGTCCAGAGCAGTCTTGAGCAATTAAGAAAGCTGCTGGGGCATCTCATTTTCTATACCTTCAGATTGTTATCTTTTATTTACATTTATAAAAGAAAACAGAGGGCATAACACTGAGATTTAGGGTTACTTTAGCTGGAAGACAAAGTCTTGCTTGCCACAGATCAAGATTTCCCATTATCCAGATGTGAAACCTTCCCACCTGATTTCTGTATAAAGCTGTGACAATTTGTTTGTCATGCCTTCTGTCACACAAACCCATCACATATTTATTTTTCATGTCCATTTGGTGGCCCTCAGCTTGAAATTAAGGAGCATGCTTTATTAGTCTTACATTCAGGCAAGCTTTGAATAAGCATTTTGGAGGGAAAAAAATCTCTTTTCAGCATCTAATTTGGGCAAAAAAGATTTAAGTGTAGGATATTTCTGGGTGAAATGTGTCACTGGCAGATCAGCAGTGCTTTTAAGTGTTTTCATGTTGTCAGAAATTGCAGCTGTTGAGATGATTCCAGGTAAAACCAATTTGCTCATTAAATGTGGCTTGGCTGGCACAAAAATTTGTCCTGGGAAGTGCATTGTCTGAACTCAGGTATGATTAAAGAGGCTGCAGGGGTGCAGAGATCCAGTAATCCCATGAGAAGACAGAACAGGGGCTCCCAGGCAGGAATTGCTGTTTTATGTACTGAATTTTCCTTATGAGTAGTCACTTTTGCTTTTTATTTGTTTTCATACTTAATCTTTGGGGTTTTATGGTTTTAGAAGGCTTGGTATCACTGAGCATTAAATTCAATTTCATGGCGTTTGTGAGACCTATTTTCTCAGAAAAATGCTTCTCAAGGCATAAAGTTACTGTCACATCAGAGAAAGGATTCACAAAGAAAAATGAAAAGATTCACAAAGATGAGAATGCTTATCTGTTTTCTAAATGACTTGGACTGTTTAAAGAGTTCTAGTTTTAAATAGCCCAAATAATTCCATTTGCTTGCTTAGAGAAATAAAATCTAATTTATCGTAATTAAAGCACTAACCTGATTAGAAATGATCTCCATCATCCTGTATTTAATACCCAGCAGCTTTGCTGCTGAGGCAGTATTGGTTTACGCTGAGAAGGGATTGCTCTGTTGAACAGGCAAGTTCAGCAGCAGATAAAACAGGAGAAACTGGAGCAGCTGGAAGTGAAAAAGAAGTTGGTAATTTTAGAAGTATTTTTTTAATTCCCTGTGAGTTTATTTGACTGGCAATAACAGTTTTGTGGGGAAAAGGGGAGAATATCCTTCAGGAATAGCTGGAGGTGCTGGAGGGTTTTTCCTCCTGGAGGCTCAGGGAGCTCCATCCTGTCCTGGTATTCCTCTTTTACAGTGACATTTGGGGGGATGATCCTGGCTTCCACTTCCATGTCTGCACTTACAACCAATAAA
>VZTT01024716.1:222036-280992 GCA_013400855.1 Buphagus erythrorhynchus
AAAAGTGAACTGGAGCAGTGCCAAGATTTTCCAAGATTGTTGGCCCCTGAACTCCAAAAGGAAGGGAAAAATGTTAAAATTTGCTATTGCTGTTTTAGCACATCACATTTTTGTAAGTGAACAAGCAAGTGGAAGTTGTGGAATACAGCCCTAGAATTCCCCTTCTTTAGAAGGGGATGGTACTATAGGATCCTTCTGGAATGAAAGTGTAAAAAAACTTTGTCTTAAGTATGGGGCATGTTATCACCTATTAGCACAGAAAGTTTTAGGTAGAGAAGGGGTATTAATCTTTGTTATTTCAATAGGAGAGGAAAAAAACCTCCTTTTAACCTTTTAGATTCCCATTCTAACTTTCTGTATTCCTTTTGAAATTTAGATTTAGGCTTTTTTTCTCTTGAACTCTAACAGAAGTTGTTGGAACAGAATCACTGCTGCACTGCACTGTAGTGGTGCATGCAAGTTCTTACTGTTCTTTCCAGAGGATCAGATTCTGTAAATTAGATATTATGAATTACAGCCTTGCAGTAACCCTACAAAATCAGAGGCATTTCAAGTATATGAGTGCAATTCAACCTGCCATCTCATTAAGTTGTTAAAAAACTCTTCTTGGATAAAGGACAGCAAATAGGTTGAAGATATTTTTACCATCTACAGTTATCTAACTGTAACTCATGTTTCAAAGGAATGTAAATGATGCTTTTATTGAGTGAATTGGGAGTTCATTAGTTAGAAACAATATCCCATTTCCCAGAGTCAAAGATCCTACATAATACAGAGAGTAAAAGGAGATACATAACCTCAGAGGTACCTATTTTTTCTAGATTTCAGTTTCCAGTGAGTAAAAAAGCAAGTGCAGTGTACCATATTACATTATAAACTGGCAGTATATTAAAAATGAATCATTCTCATGCATCATATCCTGCTTTTTAAAGGAAAAATATGCATTAAAAAGGTTTGTTCAATCATAGGTCTGCCTTCTGGCATCAGAGATCAATGTGCAGTCTGATTAAGTTGTGCTCTATAGATTTCTGCAGTCAAGTTCATCAAAGAACCCATTTCTCTTCCTCTAATGATGCTTGAACCCAAAGTTCTTCTCTGAAGTACTTTAATTTTCACTTGGCCATTACAAGAAGACAGTAACTTAATGAACTGCAAATAGGAGACGAAAGTAACATAAATCATTTTGCATCCTTTTTTGTGGTATTAGCATAACACTTCTTTCATCATTTTAATGCCTCCAGTGTTTTCTGCACATATGATGGTAAAAATCAAATTATGCTGCGTTTTTTGTAATCCAGCGTACCAATAAAAATATCAAATCATTAGAATAATCAAGATAAATTAAGGCCAGCAAACTGTAATATTATTTTATATTGTGCTACAGTAACTGTTAAGAGTGAGTTTCCTGCTGAGATAAAGAACATTTATCATAAATAATCAGTAAAAATTTGTAAACTATTCTTCTGTGAAGACCTGTTCCAAACACGTATTTGAAAAATATAAGCCAATGGTGTCTTGCCTTGTTGCTTCTGCCTGAAGTTAATATTCAGGACTCTAAAATGAGATAGTAATTGAAGATTTTTTTTTTCTGACCTCCTGTTTNATCATAAATAATCAGTAAAAATTTGTAAGCTATTCTTCTGTGAAGACCTGTTCCAAACACTTATTTGAAAAATATAAGCCAATGGTGTCTTGCCTTGTTGCTTCTGCCTGAAGTTAATATTCAGGACTCTAAAATGAGATAGTAATTGAAGATTTTTTTTTTTCTGACCTCCTGTTTCTGGCTTCTCACTGTGCAGATTTTTAATAACCTCAAAAATCTGCCATTATATTTTTCTAAAATAGCAACTGAGTCAATCATGCCAAAAAAAANCAAGGTAGTAAAAAGCAGAGTGAGAGGACAGAAATAATTTCTGGTGTCATTTTTCTGGGTTCAGCGCACTGGTCTGGAATCCATTGCACTGTGTGGGCAGTTGGGAGCCAGCAGAAAATGAGGATTCTGGAGGATGTGCTTGACACCACAGAGGCTGCTGTGCTTTGGGGACAGCACAGGAGCAGTGGCACCTGGCCACCTCTGGAACATGGTGCAGCCCCAGCTGCCAAACCCCAGGATTTTTGAGAAAGTCCCTTTGTTTCAGAGTCACTAAAACATTTCTGCGAATTTCCCACTTCAATTCTGTGCAAAAATCTGTACTAAGAGCAATAAAGAAAAGGGAATGCCACGTGGTGGGAGGGTAAATACTGCTTCAAAATAATGATATGAAAATAAAATGTGTGAAGCACCTGCTCTGTGATCCAAGGGAGTTCTCCCTGGTTCTGCCAGAGAGAGGAGCCACTCCTGCTGCCACTCTTCCCTCACTCACCCTCCTCATCCTCTCTGTGCTCTGAAAAAGGGAAATTTTCTCTGGCAGTCTTTTTTTTTTTTTATGCCACACTAATTTTACATCCCTGTTTTGGTTCCTACAATCTGCCTATTAATGGAAAGTTTTCAGTATATTAAATTAGGATATGTTCTCAGTACAACTGGAGTGCTTGTTTTGACTCCTGGGTGTTGTTTATAGAGGATGAGGTCCTTGCACTTGCCATGTTCTGGAAAGGCTCTGACATATATGTATAAATAAAATTAACATTTCTGGTCACTGGAGCCTCTTAATCATTTTGTTTTTAATGGAATTAAAAGATGGATTTAATTGCAAATAAATGATTCTGAATTGTCCTTTACACTTTTGCAGTGTAATGATTTGAAAAAAAAGAAATTTTTTAGCAGAAGTGCTCAGTGAAAACTGAAAGCGGTGGCTAAAAAGGGATTTTATGTAACTTTTGGAAAATAAGAGTTTTCTGAATTTGGCACTGCTATACTTCACTCTATCTGAACAACATCCTTACAAAACCAGAATGGGGAGAAAATCACTGCAGTAGCTCTGCAAATGGGTCCCGTGGAGGCTTTAGGCTTTTGTTATTAAACACAAAATAACACTTAGGGTACTGAGCATCCTCCAAATGAAGGAAGAAATCCTTAACAGGCAGTCCTGGGTAATCACGTGTACAGGTAATTCTCCTGAAATAGTAAACTGTTTAGCTCCATATGCTTTAATGGCTTTTATGCATTTCTTTCTTCATTTATTTTAGAAAATTATCTTATTTCAGTAGTAGCTCCAACGGGAGCTATTGCACAGTATTAGGCAACAAAAGCAGCTTAGTCCTGTTAAAACACCTTTAAATATCGTGTGCTGTTTTTTTACAAACATAAAGCTACTTGAGATTTCAGTTCAGCTTTATGAAACTCTCTACAAATGCAGGATAAAGCAATTCTTTATTAGATTTCTTAGTTTCAAAGAGACAAATACTGTTACTCCTGCTCCCACCTGGGATTTGCTCTAATAACCATCAGAGGAGGAGGAGGAGGAGATCTTTTGGGTTTTAATTACATACAAATCACTGGCATTATCCAGCTGTATTTAGGACTGGGATCTAATCCTAAAGCATAAATTCCATCATTAAAAAATTATCAGTATTCTTTCGTGTATTTCAGGCAAGTGAAGACTTTCCTTCAACATTAGATTTACATTTTCAGAAATACATGCAGTAGCAACTGCAGTGGTCACTGTTAATCAAAAGTTAAGAAATTGCAGTTCTCTGTGTCACTCTGTTGTCATTATCTTAGAATTATAGAATGGCTTGGGTTGGAAGAGACCAACAGAGTGGTAAGGATTTAATCCAGATGTAACTGTATTTTACTGATTCTGTAATTTAATTACATCAATGATTTAATTTTCCTGACCAGCCCTTGTGGAGAGCTGGCCAGTCCTGTGGCTGTCAAACCACTGCCCCAGTCCCATGTTCTGACAACAGATAAATGCTGCTGTGGGCACCTGATTCCTCTCACATATTACACTGAAGGGAACTCATATTTTCTGGTAAGAATTCAAAGTCTAATCTATGGAAAATAAACTTGCTCGTGTGTAATTGCAGATAGAGCTTGTCTGACCATACCTGCAGAGTTTGTAGTCACAAGAAAGCAGAAGAATTCATAGGATCATAGATAAATTCAGGTATTGTCCTGGATCCCAGCCACTATTCTTGGCTCATTCTTATTAAAATGCTGTTTTGCTGACAAACTGAGATGAAAGCAGAGAAATGGGAGATGGTGGAGTCCCAAAATATTCAATGCACTTACTGTGCTATGCTATCTCTGTTGTAAAAAAAAAATTAGAACTAAGATAAATTAAGTGATGCCACTTCTACTGTCATATTTAATGTGCAGAATCTGGCCTTGGTTTGAAACCCTCCCATATAATCCTGAGGAGAAACAAAAGACATGCCTAGAAAATGTTCAGCTAGGATAGAAGGAAGGGAAAAAACCTCTCCTCATTCTCTTATATCCCTCTTGCACCCTCATCAGGCAAGTTAACAGAATTTTTGAGCAAATACCTCTCCCTTATTTTTTGGTTATCCTCCCCGAGAAAAAATCCCAGCCCCTTCTTTCTGGGGAATAGAGTTTGCATTAATTGCTGCTTCAAACAGCATATACTTGAACATGGAAATTCAGTCTGAGATGAGCCAGTAATGGAAATCTTGCCCCCAAAAAGGCAACTGCTTCTCTCATAAGGATTCTAGAGCAATAGAAAAGAGACAGAGAAAATATGCTACGGGGTACATAAAGAATCAATTCCAAACAAAATTTGTTTCAGAGATTTCCCACAAGGCATCAGCAACTTCTTGATGCAGCTCATTCCCAAATTCCTCCAGGGACCCAGTAAATAAAGGCAGCTCATTCTGCATCTGCACAGGTCCATGGGAAGGAGAATATTAAAATGCACTTGAGGGTGCAGAGAGGTGCCCAGAGCTGCCACAGTTGTCCATTCATTGCCTTTGGGCTTGACAATTCAGGCTGAGCAAGGGTCACGAGTCCCTGGTGGTGCTGGGGACATTCCCTGATGGAAATCTGGTGGCAGCCCAGCAGCTCACTGCCCTGCCTGGCCAGGACTGGAGTCAGAGGTGGCAGAATGAGCACAGAGAGTTCTCCTGGCACAGCACTGCTCAGGCACCTCTCAATCCCATGTCTAAACTCACCTGAGCCCTTCCAAGCCAGCAGCAGGGCAGAAATCCTAATGCAGGGCAAGGACTCTGCAGCTGAAACCAGGCTGCAACAGTAACTGCACATCTGGACAAGGTACTTTTCTTTGTACTTATTGATTCAGTTTTAAACAGCTGTAAAGAGAAACTGGAAGCAAAGAGTGACTAAGAAGGGAAAGGCCCAGTGCAGGGCTGAATCCAGCTGCATTAAAGGTTAAATTCTTTCTACAATAAATGGGTTTTTGCAAGCTCTGGAGCAGAAAATCTGGTTTGTCAAGATCATTCACAAGAACTCATCAAACAAAATGGAACATAAAGGAAAAATTATTTTTTTATAAACTTCCTAACATGGAAACATGAGATCTTTCCAATTCCTGTTTTCTGACAGTTTTCCAAAAACAATACAAGCCCTGTCCTCAATGTAAAGACTTTACACTGTGAAATACCTGAATCTGAAAGGTTGCAACAAAAAATCCATTCAAATTCAAAATACTCAGTTATTCTAGATTCCTGCAGTAGTAGCTTGATCACTCTCACACATTTCCTTAAATCTCTTCTAGGGGTTTGGGCTGAAGATGACTGAAAATATTTTTATTCCTCATAATATTCCATATAGGGCAATCACAAGGTAAACAGGTATCCATGTGTGTATGAATATCCTAAATGCACTTTTTTGCTGCAGAACAATGGACAGTGTTTTTAATGCCAGGAAAGATGACAAGGGAAGGAAAACCAATGAACATCTGTAAGTGACTAGTGTTAGTGACTAGTCACAAGTCAGGGTGGGGTTTTCCTCAGGTGAAGAGGGATAATATATCAGTATGAAAGAAAGGTTTGTGAATTAGATGTGAAATCCAAAAGGAGAAAATACTGCAGAAGAAATAATCGTGTTGGAAATATTCCTTATGGTTTGGAGAACACCCACTGAAGTGATCAGGTGATTCCTGATGCTTCCTATATTGATGATTCAAGGGTATCATAAAATTACATTTTTAGGATAAAAGAGATGCCTGTATTTCGTAGGACTTCTAAGTCAGAAAATTCATATGTGAAGGTAGATTTAGGTAGATTTTTTTAAAAATTGGGTATCAAATCCCTCCAGAACTTCAGTGATGTCTAATTTCCTCAGGCTTCCCTAAAAAACTCAGTTTGGTACCCGTACCAAAAAAAATTAGAAATTATAACACCATGAAGAGCTGAAAGCAACAAAAGCCTTGTTGACTTTCTTGGCATAATGCCAACCAGTTCTCTTGCTGAAAAATGAATGAAAAGTCACTGACTGGTAATAGAATTATCAACATGAAGCCTGCTGGAATCCCCTGCCATGAGGACATTCTTTCCTGCCACAGCCATTAAGCAGAGCAGTGAGCAGTTGTGTTTACCTTTACAGTCAGTTAAATATCAGAGCGTGGCATTTCCTCCAAAATCCCCCAGATGGGGGTTCACCAGCACACTGAGCTGTGCTGGGTCTCCAGCAGCCAAACTGCACACTGGCAATGCACATAAACCTGAAAATTCCCTGTCCTGCCCTGGGAATGCCTGTGCACTGGCAGCCTGCAGCTGCTGCTGCCTCACACCAGCTCTGGCTGTGGAAATGCAGCAGGCAGGTGTGGGAATCCAGAATTCCAGCAGCATCCAACTGCCAGAACCCATTCTGTGCTGCTTCAAAACCTGGGCTGTGAGACAGGGATTCAAATGACCTGGAAAGAAAATTTGGCTGCACTGAAATCCATGGTAGAAGTCTCTTTTTGTTCAGCAGAGCCAGGATTTCACTGCTGGCAGTTGCCAAGCTGCTGTTTGTGTGGAATTGTTTTCCTACTGGAGAGTGTTGATTTGGGGTGGCAGGAGGATGTTTCTCCTGGAATTGTTTCTGTAACCTAGCCAAGACCTAGAGAATTCATCTCAAGCAAACCACTTCCACCTTTAATTTCCAAAGGAAACTTGAAAACATTCCTTGCCTAATGACAGGGAAATGAGGCTTCTTTTTCAGCAGAACAACCTCAGCTTGGACACAATTTTCAAGCCAAACCAAGCTTTTATAAAGGGGAGAATTGATGAAGTTGTGCACTGAGCTGTTGACAGGCCCTGAGGAAAGGGTTTGCATCCAAACTCTGAGAAGTCATTGGTGAGCTCATGCTCCTGTTAACCCAAATTCTGTTCCCTGACAGAGCCATGGAGGCAGCATTAAAACTGGAGATCTCCTGGTGTGCAGCTTTACGTGCTGGTCATCAAAACAGCCTGGCTGGAGCTGGAGGCTCCTGGCTCAGGCTCAGCTGCTGTGGGTTCACAGGAGTGCCCTGGTGGCACCAGCAAAGCCCCTATTGTCCCCATCCCTCCTGCAGATAGTACGGGATTATTTTTTATCAAATGTTTTCTCCTTTATCTTCTTGTAAACGTCTTGAAAAGATGAAGTAAATCTTGAATCATCCAGTCAAAAATGCCCAGCAGTGATAAATAATTGCATTATGTGCACAGGATTGCAACTGCAGTTTTTCTCTCCAAACTGTGTATTAGCTTTTACTTCTGAAAAGCAAGACTTTTGATAGGAATTTTTCCTTAAGTGCTTCACTTTATCATAACCCTGAATATCTACCCTGCAGTTTGGAGGCAAATTGAACAAAAGTTAGGACTAGGGAGACTGTAGGCTTCTGCTTTTGAAAGAGAGAGTGTCAAAATTAGAACACAGATTTAAATGTAAAGGAAAACCTGTTATTTGCCAGAAATTATGATTTGCCCCATAGGTAGCAGGAATGTGAGGGAGATGGAGAGAGAGACTCTGTGTTTGACTGTGTGTGTGATCAGTTGTGGGAGCAAGTTTAACAGCAGCTGTCCAACTTTGGCAGATTAATGCAGTGGAGAGAAGGTGACTTTTAAAACACCAAACCC
Organism: Buphagus erythrorhynchus; assembly: GCA_013400855.1. Taxonomy (NCBI): domain Eukaryota; kingdom Metazoa; phylum Chordata; class Aves; order Passeriformes; family Sturnidae; genus Buphagus; species Buphagus erythrorhynchus. The sequence continues at coordinate 229,999 of VZTT01024716.1, forward strand.
AAATTTTTCTTCTGGAATAAGGGCTAGAGCACAGCCAAGGGTACTGTGACACTGAGCTGGAAAGCTCATTCTGTTCAAAGATGAAGTGCTCATCTGGTATGTTACTAGATGTGGCCAGCCCAAAAGACAGTTAAAACCTGGTGAAATCTTACTATTTAATTGTGGTTTGAACATGATTCAGGTAAGATCAGAAGTAATTTTCCTAGTTTCTGCAAAATATATTTTAAATTAAATACCTGCATTATTACATGGTGTTTCAGAAACACAGCATTGCTCACAAACATTAGAGGCTTTGTCTGAAAACCGACCTAGCAGCTGAGTCAAGTAATTTCTCACTTCTTACTAGTTCAGGTCCCATTCTGTCATTGTCTTCACAAAGACATCAAAATTACAACAGGGTTCTGGTTCAAGTCTTGAAAAAAATGCACCAGGCAAAGTGAAGCCGTTTTTCATGTTATGCTTTACCATCCCATCTTCTTTGCAGCTGTAAAATCCCACAAGGACATCAGTAGGGATTTTGTATTTGTTTGGAGGCTGGGATTCCATTTTTTGAACTTCCAGCCCTTGTGCATGTCCTCAGACATGGAGAAAGCCAGAACACCACAGTTTAAATGAATGCTGCTGCTCTTACTGAGAGCAGAACCAGGCACAGCAACAACAACATGCCTGAAATGTTCTGAGAGCAAAACCAACCAGGCAAAAACAGGAGCAGAATTTAGTTAATACAAAATATTTCTGCTGCAGTAAATGATGAGGGGATGTCTTGCTGATTTATGTCTCTGAGCAGCTCCAGGATGGTCACGTTGTGTGCTGTATTCACAGGTTCATGCCAAATTCAGCACAGCCTGCTAAACCTCCACAGCACAGACCAGCCCATCTTTATTGCTATTAAGAATCTTCTTACTCCTAAAACACATGAACAGAGTGTGCAGCAAAACAAGGCATTAAAATGTTGTTTAGGTTCTTCTCCCCGAGCACAAATAAAGCTTTACTTATAAACTGTTTTTTTAAGATGGACTTACAATACCTGTCTCTTCCAGTTACATTCCAGAAATCAATAGGAAGGAAGGTAAATTATTGCTCCTTCTCTGACGTCCCTGCTATTATGGTCTCGGTGGGGTCAAATTACTTTAATTAGATTTTCAAAAAATACTGGATGGCTTCTGTTATAATTCCCCTGGCTGTTTATGCACCTCCCCAGCTTTTAAAATCCATTTCCAGGAGATCAGTCATTGATTTTGAGGAGATTTAATAACCCATTGGTAACTGTATAATCACCTGCAGCTGCCATGATTGCACTGGTTAGACTTTCTAATGGCTATTTCCAGCAAAAATATGCACATGTTCACAACCTAGTCCAATAAAATCATCTGGAGTTCTGAAAATGTGCATCTACTTCAGAATGTCAGTTCAGCTCCCAGGTGTGCTTTCAAAGCAAATTCCTCATCCCCACTCACTGAGATTCAGTTCATATCTGGGGGACCACCCAACATGAGAGCAGAGGTGAAAAATCTGACACCACTGTGTGTGTGGGCAGCAGCATGAATGGGGATGTGGAGGGGTGTGCAGGGGATTTCAAAGACATCTGGAAAACACACTTCTCACAGCAAGATCCTCGTCCAGCAACCCAAAACTTCCAGTATTTGGAGCAGTGAGTGTCATCTCACCCAAGGTCTTGTAGTTAGGAAAATGTTTCCTATTGCTAATGAGGAGTTTCAGAGGCAGAGAAAGAGAGCAGAAACATTTTTGAAGTGTTCTGATTTCTCTTTTATGGCCATCATAATTCTCTTGCTGACATTTTATCTGGGTTGGTTAAGTTGGTGCCTTGCTTTGGATTTTAACTTTGTGTTGAGGATAGAATATAAACTGGAAAACAACATTTAAACATTTCAAATAACCCTGCCATGGAGATGCTGCTGTGGCTGGACAGTTTTCAGAAGCCATCTCTGGGGATGTCTGGGCAAGGTGCTGCAGTTTGTAACACTGAGATGTGCTCAGTTCCAATCTCCTGTTATTTCATCCACTTCCCTCTTGAGTTTGGGGAAGCTCTTCCTGCAGACAGCAGCACGAGGTCCTGGCATGCAGTTTGCACATCTTCTAGAAACATTCCCCCAAATGCTGTTATTATCCATAGCTGGTTTGCCATTTATGACAAGGAGATGGAAAATTATGACTTGCCTGGGTGAGAGACCACCCTGGAAATTGCCTTCAAAATTCCTGAGATCCTGGTCAATTTAATGACGTTTGCTGCAAAAACTTCAGAAATGCCTCCATAGGTAGCAGGAAAAGCCTTCTGCTTTAGCTGAGGAGCATCTGGAGCACTAGGAACTCCATCAGCACTGGGGAAATCATCCTAATCTTCCCTTTTGTTTGCACTGACATTTTTATAGGGGCTCTTCTTTCAGCACATCATTGATTGAGCTTGAAATAGCATAATCAACTCAGTGGGAATTACCAGTCACAGAATTCAGCCAAGTTCTGCTTTCAGTTATGGCTGGCTGAGTCCACATAATTTTGCTGCAGTTACTTACCTCAGGGTATCAGGAACCAGAATCCATGAATCTGCATTTCCAAGGCAGGTTTAGAAACACTGGATAGTAATTACTAATTGAGCTTCATTGTTTAACTGTAGGTTGCTTTCCTCCTGAAGAGACCTACCCATTATTATTAATTAACACTGCTTAATCAGGATCTTACTTTCCTTCTGATTTCTCAGAATACTTTTTCATCGAATGCTTTCAAAGCATAATTTTGTTTCCTTATATTTGACTTTAAATATATCCTATCATTTATAACTACTTTTTCCTTCAGTCTTTTTATTGCTTTCTTCTCATGGGTATTTAATTCAGTTGTGCTGAGCTTGGTTGGCTTTTGGGGAAAGAGAGATTTATGCTTGGGGTTGAATACCAATTATAATTATGGAAGTTGTGCTTTAAATGCAGGGGATTATTCACATCCTTTCTCAGATTTTTAATTTAAAATTAAGCTCTCTTTTATGGAGAAGTTTTCCTAATAATATTTGGAGTAAAAATAGGAATTCTGTTATTTTTTACCACTGCCTCCATGTACAAGCCTGATTTCCAGTGTGATGATAACACAGCTTTCCAGTTCCTGTAATTGCTCCAAGTTCTCCAGTTTGGTCTAAAAAGTGGATTTACACAAAAGGAAGCCTTCTCTGTAATAAAAAAAAGTGCTTGTTCCCAATGGATATGTAAGAAAAATACAGAAATATGACACAGAAACAGTAAAAGTCAGTAAAAAAAGAATTCCCTCCATATAATTCTTGAGCCACTCATAATTTCAGTTTGTTTCTTGGGAGTCTGGAATAATTTGGAGTGGCCAAAAATGAAAAGAAATAATGATAGCTGCTTATATATGTATCTTGTTTTCCTTATATTAATGTGTAGGTGAGTCCTTTGAATGTCTGATGTTTATTATCAATCATATCTTAACAGATAATAACATATTTTGGATGCATTTGGCTTTTTCAGTCAAATTTTTAAAGTAGTAGTAGTAGGTGGCTTGGAAATCACTCCTGTTGAAACCCCAGCAGCTTCTGCTGCTCTCAGGTTGGGTTCCTTGGTTCAAAGCACTGCTGCAAACACAGCCCTTGTGGGGTGTCTGGACACTTTTGGCATCCCTGGACTGGAGGTGACATAAACATGACCTTGAACCTGCTTTGGGGCCATCTGAACAGAGCAAAGAACATCCCAGCATCTGAACTCTGTCCCATGGAACATCCTGAGGGGACATCTCAAATCTGCTCACCTTTCCTGATGAGGATACCTCAAATCTGCTCACCTTTCCTGATGAGGATACCTCAAATCTGCTCACTTTTCCTGACAGGGACATCTCAAATCTGCTCACTTTTCCTGATGAGGACATCTCAAATCTGCTCACTTTTCCTGATGAGGACATCTCAAATCTGCTCACTTTTCCTGATGAGGACATCTCAAATCTGCTCACTTTTCCTGATGAGGACATCTCAAATCTGCTCACTTTTCCTGATGAGGACATCTCAAATCTGCTCACTTTTCCTGATGAGGACATCTCAAATCTGCTCACTTTTCCTGATGAGGACATCTCAAATCTGCTCACTTTTCCTGATGAGGACATCTCAAATCTGCTCACTTTTCCTGATGAGGACATCTCAAATCTGCTCACTTTTCCTGATGAGGACATCTCAAATCTGCTCACTTTTCCTGATGAGGACATCTCAAATCTGCTCACTTTTCCTGATGAGGACATCTCAAATCTGCTCACTTTTCCTGATGAGGACATCTCAAATCTGCTCACTTTTCCTGATGAGGACATCTCAAATCTGCTCACTTTTCCTGATGAGGACATCTCAAATCTGCTCACTTTTCCTGATGAGGACATCTCAAATCTGCTCACTTTTCCTGATGAGGACATCTCAAATCTGCTCACTTTTCCTGATGAGGACATCTCAAATCTGCTCACTTTTCCTGATGAGAACATCTCAAATCTGCTCACTTTTCCTGATGAGGACATCTCGAATCTGCTCACTTTTCCTGATGAGAGCATCTCAAATCTGCTCACTTTTCCTGGCTCATTGAGGAGTTCCAGGCTGCCAGTGCTTGCAGTGAAAAGCAGAGTGCCCACAAACCTGCCCATGTCTGTCAGGGTGGTGACCAGGAAGGTGTCTGGGTCTCAGATGATTCAGAAGCAGATGTGAGCCCAGTGGGTGGATAAGCTCAAACCTCACCTTCAATGAGCACTGACAAAGAAAGGTCAGGAGTGAAACAGAGGAGAGAAGTAACAAGTGAAAGGGAGCAAGTGCCTGGTGACACCAGAGAGGAGGAAACTCTCTTTTCTCCACAGACTGACTTTCGATATAATAATTTAGCTATCAACATCTGTTCAGTTTTTAAACTACTTTAATACTGACTGACATTTCCTTTAAATTGTAACTCGTGCAATTTAATGATAACCTTTAATTTTCTTCTGCCCATGTAATGGGAAGCAGCAAAAATAGTAAGAACTAAATTGCAGACATTAGAAATACTTCTATCAGGAGAAGGTAAAGAAGTGCATTCAGGCACTGCAATGTGTGAGAAATTTAGGTGGCTTTAAACATTTTCTTTCCTACAGTAGCTGCTGTTTGGCACTACTTTGTGCATGATTAATATCTTTATTATTGTATCATGGAAGATCTCTTCTACCCTAGACTGGAGACCTGGTTTTTAGAAAGTTTAAGAATTTTAATGTCCCACTGACTAGTGGGACCTGAAATTTCTGAGCTTTCTTGTACAAGATCAAAATGGTTATGAGTGCCCATTTAACCATTTGGTCTGTCCACATACTCAAAAAAAAAAGCTCTGTCATAGTTTCATATGGGTCATTTCCATCAGTATCTTTGATGAGATGAGGCTTCTGGCTCTTTGTTTAATAATGTAGAGCAGAAGATATACTGCAGAATTGATTAAATATCTGCTTCAAACACTTGTACAAGTGCTTTGGATTCCATTTGTCTAAATTGTTTGCATGTTTGAAAAACAAATTATTCCTTAATGTGAAGCCAGTGCTTGCCATAGCTTTCCTTTTTCCCCCTTGGTCCAGTTTTTATGTGTTGCTGGAGTGTAGCAGCTCTGATAGCAGAGTCTCAGGAATCTGGAACTTCAGAAATAAATCCAAGCACTGCCTTACAGTAACGAAATTTTGCTGCTTTTTAATTTAGGCTGCTAATCCTGTCTCCTGTTGTGGGACATGAGAAGGAGCTTTAATTTGCACCCTGCCTTCTCTTGCACAGGCAGGGAGGTTCACTAAGGTGAAGGGTTTGGTTTTTAGGTCTAATGCTGTGGTTTGCCTGCATGAACTCTATCAGAGGAAACAGTTTTTACCATGAGTGCATTGCCTAGGTTGATACCAGCCCATCTGTGTATTTAAGCTTGTTTCATTTTTTCCAGTCAAGCTGTACCTCAGATTTCTCAGGTGTTACTTACTGGAGAAATGTTGGCCAGGGCACCTCAAAGGGCATTTTTGTAACTGGCAATGGGAAGACTCTGATCCCTTACAGTGAGGGAGATTCCACTGAGCTGGATTTGGTAAAAGGACTTGGGAAAGCACAGAAGTGAGTAACTGTCTGATTTACTGTTACACTGACCACAAGCCAGCCCAGGCTAAAATTTTAACAATTTAAGTGCAAAATTCTTAAGACCTTTTTCACAGAGCTGTCCTATTCCCATTGCTGTGATGGTGACATCAGGTTGAGGTCAGCTCCCCTACCTGGTCACTCTCATGTCCCAGAGAACCCCACTCACAAGTTCTGTCCTTTTAGCTGAACTGCTGAATTGAGAGAAATCTGGACACAGAAGTAGAAGAATGGTTCAGCTTGGTTCACCAAATCAATCAGTTAATCTAAATTCACTTTTCATTGCCTGGCCTGTTTATGGACACATCTGGATGTGGGCATGAGTGACTTAGAGGGATACAGAGACAATTAATCCTATTTGATCTACTTCAGAGCCAAGTATTTTCCTTTATCAAGACTTTAAAGCCATCAGAACACCTGCATGGCTTTTTACTGCAGTTTGTAGGATGCAAAACCTGTAATGGTCCAAGGTATTGAACAGATTCCACCCCCTCATGACCCAGCCCTCGTCCCACTGAGGTCCTTGACTCTCTGTGTGTGAGAGGAGTGCACTTCACCAGGATTATGAATCTTCTCTGGGTTTTCTCACTGGCAAGTTTAATTGAAAAATGGGGAAATCAGTGGCCCAGAGTGAACTGACAGCAGAACCTCTGTTCATTCATCTGAATTAAATAAAATAACTTTGACCTGAAAGCAAGCAGGCGAGGCACTTTGCTTCCAGGCTCACGCCCACGTACTCTGCTGTTCCTCACCCACACCTCCAGCATCGTGCAAGCACATGTATTTATAGCCTGCTGGAATAGTATTGCCCTTTTTCTTGTGCTCACAGGCCTAATTAACAGCTATCACTCAATTTATTCTTGATTCAAACATAATTAATAATATGCTTAAGTAATGATTTTGCTTACGTCTATTAACTGCAGCCAAACTTGTCAAACTATTGCTCCATTAATTTAATTCTTCCTCTTGATTTAGGGAATTCAATTACTGTGATCCAGTTAGTCATATAGTAAATGTTTTCAAGTTCTCTTCTGTTGCTTAGATACTTCCTTAGTATTTTCTAGATTATTATAGTTTGTTGCCAAGGGAATGCATAAGCAAAAAATGGTATCTCTATAAACTGTCAGGTGTACCTGACTATTCTTTACAAGTTCTGTGCAAGCATTAGAAATTCATTTCAGTAGTAAATAATCCAAAAGCATTAGATTCATTTCAGTTGTAATAATGTACCAAAAGTCTTTTCTTCCACAATATTTTACAAGGGGTAAAGGAAGTGATAAAGTCATTGTTGTGACTGATACCTTTGTGTGTCACTGCCAGCCCAGTGCAGGTTAGCAGGATCTTCCCCAGAGTCTGGAGACAGCAGGAAGGGAAATATTCCTCCAGAAACAAAAGAGGAGCCACCTTCCCCCTCTTTTCCCTGCTGGAAGCTGGGCCTCAACAGCTCAGGCTCCCTGAGCTGCATTTTGGAGCACAGGGTGATTTTAAAGGCTTCTTCTCTCCACTGTGTGAGAAACCAGTGTTTCCTTAAAACCCTTCATCTCTGTCCCCACCACAGCTATTATACACATTCCTACTTGGCTGGTTTGAGCATATGTTTATTCAACATTTTAACCATATGAACCTTAGCAAAATCATGGAATTGCAACTGCTCAGATCATTAGTGAATCCTTCCCCCAGACTGGCTGGAGGGAATTCTTTCAGACACTGAGCATGTCCCCTTGAGTCATTAATGTGCTTGAGGACACTGTGGCTTGTGTTGTGGCTCCTGGCACCGTGTGAGTGCTCAGGTACAGGGGCACTTTCCTCAAGGTCTCTAGCAGACAGCCTCTGCTACACTGGGTGACTGATGCCATCCACTTGCTGTAATATCCTGATCCTCTGACTCTCCATTTTTAGCTGCATTCCTCTGTTCAGCTGCCTGGAACAAGGCAAGACAGAGATCTGTTGTCTCCCAGGACCTGAGGAGAAAGCCCAGCAGCACTGTGTGTGTTGATGTAGGGAGAGCTGCCTTGTGCATATTGCTGGCACTTCAAAACCCACCCTGGATCAGGGAACGAGAAGGGAAGGACCGTGGGGGAATCTCAGCACTAATGTTCTGCCTCAGAGAGCAGCATGTGTGAGCTGCCAGCTTTTGAAAGGTTTGTGGTCATTTGGGGGAATCTTCACCCACCTACACAGCTCAGGGAAGGCTTGTTTTATTCAGGAGAGCTGAGGACTGGGGTCTGCATTTTCTGAGTGATTAGGCCTCTTAAAATCTCCCTTGATGAAATAAATTATATGTGCCTGTGCTGTCATCATTTGAGTAAAAAAGACCTGGTTTGAAACTCCCTCAGCTCCCACTGATGAGAGCTCCAAATCCAAGGGTCCTGTCTACACTGCAGTTTCTGTCAGTTTATGTAACAATAAATCAGCTTTGTTCCATAGATAAAGCCCCTCTTAAACAATGTGTTGTTTAGTTTGTGTTTAGTTTCCCTATCAATTAAAAGTAAATCCATGTAAACTCTTACAGTTTCCAGATAAAGACTTGAGGCAATTAAAGTAAATTGATCTAGAAGTAACCAGGTCTCACATACAGACATACACACATTTGGATGTTATATATGAAGAATACTAAAATGGTGGGAGTACACAGGGAACAAAATTGAAAGGGAAAAGTGTTCCAAGAGCTCTAAATTTAGCAGGGTGCAGAAAGCAGAGAGTTGGGCAAAAGGAAATCAAACTGTAAGGTTGTTTTCCAAGTGTTCTGATGAAATGATGCCTGACTGAGCTGTTTCTCATTAATCCCCTACCTGGTACACCCTCCCTGCTCATTACAGATTACTCTGGAGATGAAGCTGCCTTATTTGTGCAGTGCTGCTCCCACATCTGGTTGTGGAAAATTACCCATCTTAAACCACAACCAAGAGCTCTGTTGCATCTTAACTTGCTTATAAATGTGTGGTTCTTCCTGAAGATTTAAACACAAAGGTCTGGCATTCTAGCATGTTATGGGTTGGGTTTCTTTCCTTTTGCTCCTTGTACTTGTGTAATTTTTTTCCCATTTAGTTGCTGGGAAGCACTGGTGGCTTGGTACTTGAGCCAACAGGGAGCTGGCCACGCCTGGGGAAGGAGGATGTCTGGTGGCACTCCTCTTGGTTTTTGGGGGAGTTTCTGTCGAGGGGAGAGATGCTGTGAGATTTGGGCAGGAAAAGGATGGGGCTGGGAGCAGCTGCTCTCACTCTCGTTCTTGGCTTTGGAGGAGGATGGTCCAAACTGCTGCTTGGGGAAGGGCATTCACTGCCACTGCCATAACCCAGCCAGGAGTGTTACAAATGTACTGCTGCTTGCCCGTTCCTTATCAACAAATTAATAAATTGCCTTGTTGATTGACCTACCCGACTGTGGTGAGTAAATGTATAACAGTAACATCTCACAATAGCCACTGCTTCTGCTGGTGAGAGCAGACCCTGGACTGCCACCTTGCCAACAGCCACCTCACTAAAGGAAGAACCTGTCACCATCCTGTGCTCAGGTGCTCAGATGCTGGGCTGGCCCCTCCCTGCCCTGCTGGACATCCTCAGTTCCAGCCACAGCTCCAGAGCCTCTGGTACACCTCATCCACCACCCCGGGATTCTGCTTGTTCCTGCCAGCCCAGCTTGCTGCTTCTGAGAGTCCTCTTTTTCACTGTTTAGCTGTCATTGTAGTTAGATTGTTAATGTGTGTGCTTTGCCATGGTAGCCACTTGTTACTGAACGAAGCAGGTGAAGTTTTGCTTTGATAACCAGATAAAAGGAACAGGGCTGGGCAGCACCCTCCTTAAATAGTCAAGGGCAAGACTGGGTTGCCCTCTGTGCTTGCCACCAAGAAGATTTTTGGCTCCACTGCTGGATGCAGCCCAGGAGGTGTTGAGCAGTGGGGACACATGCCATGCCAGACCCTGAGGAGGAGGATGGATGGCCTTCTCTGCTAGCACAGGGCCACCCAGGAGGAGGAAAGAGGCCAAGCACCCTGCAGATGGTGTGAGTCACAGAGTAGCTGAGGTTAGAGGGTTTGTTTGATGGATGGAATTTAACGTCGTGAATAAAAAGGTTTTTGAAAATAGGTTTAGATATTTTAGTTATCATAATAGTAGTGCTAATCATAGTGCCCTGTTTCCTCCAGTGCATTTGACAAATAATAAGTCTGTTAAGGGAATCTTTATGGTTCAGAGAGGAGGGGGAGAGATTGTAAAGCTGTCCCCAAACAGGGTGGCACAGAAAGGGACACTGCTGGGAGCTCTGTGTGGGCTCGTGTTCCTGGGTGACATGGTGGCATTTCAGCCTCACTGCAGAGTCCTTCCATCAAAACTAAGATCTTAAGCTTTGCTTACAGCTGAAAATTTCACAAGAAATTGGGGTAGGGAGGTGCCTCTTTCCTCAGTAGAAAGAGACTAATTGCAGCTGATCTTTGAGTCCAAAACCTGGGTTTTTTTTTTTTTTTCAGGAAAACCTGCATGCCAATTAGCTCATTGTAAATGCACAGATCTGCAAAACTCTGTATTTGCCAATAATCCCCAAATCTCCTGTACTGCCAGAAGACGTTTCATTAAAAAAAAAACAAGGAATTTTGAATCATAAAGAACAAAAAATATTTAGACATCATGAAATGTTTCATTTCAAATCAAACTCCAGGTATGTGGACTGAATTGCCATGTGACCTCCATAGTTTTTTAGGCAAATGCATTTGCCTAAAATGCATAGCTCATGTGAGCCTGTCCTAACAAGGGGTGAGTGGCCACTTGCCTTGTACAAGTAAATACACCCTCCATTTTTCAGCCAGGTTGTTTAGGGCACGTTGAAAATTTTCCCTAAATCTGATTTAATACCTCATAAGCCTGATTTGTATGTGCTCTGCTATAAATGGTCATTGACTGAGTATTCAAAGCAGGAAACCAAGTGATCTATACATAAAGAATGACCACTAATCTTCACAAGGGGCCTTTCCCTGTGCATTCTGAATGCTTTATCTGGTACAAATCCTCAGCTGTAAACTCCAGGTTTGATTCTCCTCTCACAGCAGTGTAAATCAGAAGTAGTAGTTCTGCTAAAGCCAATAAATTTATACTGCAGTAAATCCACCATGAGAAGAGAATCAGTCAATTCCCCATTGGCATCAATAAAAAGAGCACCAGGCTTCATATAAATAAATGGCAAGAGGATTCCTTGAGTCCATTGCACTTGACAGAAGTTATTTGATAAATACATTTTAATGAGGTCTGTTTAGGCTGTGTTACATTTCACCTGATGTTTATATGGTAATGCTTAGAAACTGGTTTACTGCATGAAATATAACACATTTTGATGCAGTCATCTATATGTATGTGGGAGAACAGGAGGTTTGATGTACCACATATAGAGAAAATTTATAATTTAGAGTTCCCAAATGGCATCTTTATGTAATTGTTAGAATACTTAGAGGAGCTAATTAGCTATAGTGGTCAAAAAGAGAAAGAGACTCATAAAGCTAATGATAAATAAATATTTGTACACACATGCCACACAATAGTCACTGATTTAATGTTAGAAGAGAGGAACAGCTGCTAGCTGTATTTCCAATCATTAAAAAATCATATTAATTTAAATATGGCACAGATTTGAATCCTGTATTTTGCAGGTATTGTTAAATATTCCCTGATGTCATACTTTCCACTATATTTTTAGCAGTAAGCAAAAGTTTTTCTCTTTAGAAGTCCGTGGATTCTGTGAAGTGACAGATTTTGCTGTAAATAGGATTTTGCTTGAGAACAATAAAGAGGCAATTCCCTCGTTATCAATGCAGCAGATTGCAGGGATTGCAGAGACCTCAGACACTGGGGCTCTTGGCAAAAACAACATCCTTTGACAGCAGTTTGAAAGCAGCCCCCTTGCATGTCAGAGCCAGTGTGAACCCACAGCTGCACAGGCTTCAGCAAAGACAATTTTAAAACAACTTTGTAGATTTGGCTCTCCAGCTAAACAGATTTAGGCAATTACCTGCCAGTGGGATCACGCTGCTGGTGGCTCCAGGGCTGTCTCTGCCAGCAGCAGCTCCAGCTTTCCTGCCTGGCAGCATCAGGCAGTGGGGACAGGCTCACTGTTGGTCTCACTTTCTTTCCCTGGAATGTGTTTCAGTGGAAGCAGAGCTGGTTTGGTGCCAACACCTGGTGAGAACACCGAGGTTTCAGCCCTGCTGGGGATGTCCTGCACACCTTGGTGACAGGGACACAAGCACAGGGAAGGGGGGACAGATCTCAGATCTTTGGGATCTGAGGGATGTCCAAGTGGGGATGAAAAAAAGTGTCCTCCTTTATCCCCCCAAAACACTGCACCACAAGAGTTGAAATAGAAGAAATTTTCTTGTCTGCAATATGGAAATGTGGGAACCTGCAGCTGAAAATGGAAACGTAACCAACCCCTGAGATGTCTGCAAGAATGGAGAGGCTCCACCTGGGAATTATCCTGGAAAAGGGAATGCAGTAGATCCCACAGGGCTGAGCTCTGTGGCTCCACATGAGAGTCTGTGGAATTACTCTCCTAATAACATTTTGTACAAAGAAGTCAACACCTTGATTTTTGTTTTAATTCATGTTGAATCATGTTGCATCTCATAGTAATAGCAGTAATTTTCAGATACTATTAATGTTTTTTGAAGCAACTGTTTAATATTCAAGGATTCTTTTTTATCTGATTTATCAGTATCATGAGTTTAGGAGGGGCTTCAGGGGAAATGTTTCTTTGTACTGGAATACACACAATCAGGAAAAATCTTTTTGCTTGACAAGCCAGCTCCTCCCTGCTCACTTCCAGAATTTTCATTTGAAACCAAACTGTCTAATCTTTCTCTAAAAATTGTTTACTGCTCTTTTATTGTCACTTGCTTTCATAAATGCTGTCAGTGCACATGATACTCTCTTTACTTCAGAACCTGCTTATAGCTGTGTATTCACAAAGGTGATAAAATACATTTGATTTCCACTGAAACAAGCTTGAGGGCCCTATTTATAGAATATCTCTTACAGTCATGTTAATTCCATATTGTAGAAATTCAGCTGCAAATTCCAAACAAATTAATAATCACTGTGTCCAAATGGGGTGAAGGTTGAAGCTTAAGAGTATAATCAGGTTCCAGAAAATGGAAATATGCCATGTCATAAATAAGAAACTGTCTGAATAGTAAATACTGTAATTAAAAATTGATTAATATTGCTAGAATTAATTAATACCAATCAGAATTAATTCTTCCCTGATGCATACTCTTAACCTGTAAGTGGAGTACATGCAGTTTAAAACTTTCAGAGAGCTCACTGCAAAGCTTGAATTGAAATTCCTAAGATGTAACTTTTCTCATCAGTGTCTAACTTGTTTTTGTTGCTGTATGGTGTGTCTGTACCATCACCTGCAAAACCAGCCCACAGCTCATAAAACTGAGCCCAGGATTATTTTGCTTGACCTTGGAGGGCAGAGGAGAGGGATCAGAGAGGAGCTCAGAGCTCCCTGGTTTTTGTGGGTCCCTTTCTGTGGCTGGGGCTGTGCCAGGGCTCTGCTGCTCCTCTGCAAGGGGCTGGACCAGCTCCCTGTGGGACATCATCTCACCTCTGCCACCACCAAAGAGCTGCTGCTCTGCTGCTGTGAGCCTGCAGAGCTGAGCTCCCACCCTGGCCTGACCCCTGCAACACATCTGCACGAGTGGAACTGGAAAATAAACCCCAAACCCCCAAGCTGCAGCTCTTCCTAAAGCTTAATGATAATCCTTTGGAGTGTTTGTGATTTGAACTATCACTGACATCTGCATCAGTAGCAGAGACCCTGAAGATAGGCTGGTCACAGATCAGAAAGATATCAGGAAACATGAAGAAGCTCCTTAATTAATTTCTAATCCTTTTTCAGCCTTAATCTTCTTTTTTACAGTAAGATCTGGCATTACTCATTTTCTGCACACATGCTTTCTAGATGATGTAGATTAAGTCTTAGGTCTCTGAATTGCTGGAAGCAGCATGTTGGTAGGTTAGCTCTTATGCAGTCTTGTGCTGGAATGCCCAGGATTATTCTCTGTGGGCTGATATATTCAGCTAAAATATTCATTAAAAGTATGTGAAGTCATCCAGGGTTTTAATCCATGCTCTGTTCTGTGTTTCACAAGGGTTTGTTCTCTTTGCCACAGCTGGGGCTGTTTTGTTTGTGCATTTATTCCAGAATTAGACTTACAAATAGCAGTGCTGGGATAGGGGGCAGGAGGGTACCAAGTGAATATTTTGTTTCCAGGAATAAGAATAAATCATTCTGCAGATATTTTGAGTACCTATTGTATAAATCAATAGGTGGGGCTTTTTTTTTTCCTTACTAGCAACTGATAAAATGTCCACTAATTTATTTTATGAATACATAAAATAAGCAGAGAGGCTTCCTCTACAACCCTAACAAATAGAGATGCAAGAAGGGCAGCCAGCAAGCACCCTTCTCCACCCTTATCCTGGAGCAGAATCTGAAGTCTCCCAATTTGGGACATTTGATATGTTAGAAATTCTGTCCCTATCAAATTCTGTAGCAGAAGAGTTTCAGGATCCTAAAGAAGGACCATAATTTGCTTTTTTCCCATGCTTTCTAGAGAAGCTTCTAAACTTCCCTATGCTAAGCAGGAATTTTCCATTGAGATAGAGGATTTTTTTAATAAGGAGTTAGTCAAATTTAACAGCTATCTGGGCAACTGTCACCTGATCTTGCTTCTGACACTTCCAGTAGGAGAGTTCCAGGCTGTAACCACAGTAGAGAATGGAATGTTCATCCCTTCCAACTCGGGAATGAAGGTAGGTCAGTGCTGACAATGTGTTTTAAATTGTTCCTGCCTCAGATGCTCTTGCAGCACTACCAGATCCACATTTAGATAAGAATTTATGATCTGTCCCACTGCCTTGGTGTGGAGAAAAATGTGTTCAAGTGGCTGGGATGCAGCAGTGTGCTGTGGAAGTGAAAGGCTGGATTTTCACTGAGCATTTCCTGTTGGGTAGAACACACACATCCTCGTGCTGCACACTTTTGTCAGGATTTAGGTGAGTTTCAGGCTTGCAGAAAGTATTCAATTCTTCTGCAAACACCAAGAGCAGAGACACACAACAGACAGTGAGTTTACCCAGAAGAGCAGGAGACACTTGAGACCTCCCTACAGGTGTTTAACTTGTGAGGAACACAGGGACAGGTACTACACAAAAAGCAGACTTAAAATTATGACTATCCCCTATGTATAGGGCAGTAAAATAAGAGATCAAACACTGGAAGATGGAGGAAAAATCCCTTTGCACAATTACAGATAAAAACATTGGGATTCACATTTTCCTAATAGCCTAAGGGACGTGTTTAGGAGTTTCTGAGGATTATTAGAAAGCTAGAATGTTATGACTTACAGAATTCTGTTTACTTAGCACTTTAGAGGAGGAGGTGATGTCAGCTAAGGTCCTGGATAGGGAGAAAGCCTAGATCAGGATTTCTCTGACTTGGAGCATGTGTGGAGCACTCCTGGTCTCTTTGAGCACAGGGCTGCATCCTCTGGCAGTTTGGAAACAGTTGTGGGTTGGGGGAATTAAGTCACTGACATCTGTCACCTTGTGCCTCATTTCAGGGTGGTGGCCCAGACTTAGAGGAACACTCACCTAAAGTTTAGCTATTTTATCTTACAGGTTGCTGGTTTGACTTTGCTTTGCTTTTATGAGACAGGATGTACAATGAAAGGCAGGGATTTAGGAGTATCAACCCTTTTTGTAATATATAAATGAAAAAGACAACAAGCAACAGTATTTAAACCCATCTGAAATCCCTTCAAGGTGATTTGGCCATAATATTTCTATTCAGGTTTTTACTCAATACCTATTACTAAGTTGTCAATTACAGCTTGTGTGTATCACATTTTATTCAGTAATCCCTTGGTGCTTCTGTTCTGCTCTAGCCTCTATAAATTTATGTTTCAAGCTGGGAGTTTTTTATGCTATGAAAGCATAAGCTGGTATGGAAAACAGAAAAAAAAATTAAAAAGAACAGGGAAAAAAATCAAAAAAAAACAAAAAACAAATAAACACACAAAAAAACAAGCAAACAAAAACCAAACTCCTTTAAAAGAGCTGGAATTATACCCTGAAGATGTATCTGTGACTTGACATGCCAACAGCCACCTATGTATTTGGATAATTATATATTGATGCTTGGAGTCCCCAAGTGGATCCATATATATACAAACCCACAGCTTTAATACACAAGCTGCACTCACTCTTGAGGTGGAACTTTGAAACACAAAAGTCATTTTGATATTCTAACTGGCACATTTTGGGATGTTTGCCCCAACATGAACTTTGTTATAGTCTGAGGTGTACAAGAATTTTCTGTTGTATCCATTTTATTTGTTGGTTTTTAACAGCTGTGCCATCATCACATGAAACTTCTGCCCAGAGAAACCCAGAGCCCCTCAGCTGTGTGAGGCAGAGATTGAAGACCCCCTGACACTCCTGAACATGTGCAGAGGTTTCATATACTTAGAGAAAAGTCAATTCCAACAATGATGAAAAATATTTCCGCAATTAGAGGCAGCTTTTTAATGTTCCAGTGTTGGCCCAGCCCTGGGTCCCCACCACCTTTCCTCTGTGAGCCAGCATGTCATCTGGAAGCATTGGGCACTTTGGCCCAGCATTCTCATTGCAAATGAATGTCAGCAATGGAGGAGAATGGATTAGAGCTCCAGCAAAGACTTCCCTTATAAATTCAGCCCTTTGCCAGGTCTGTTCATGCCCTACTTTCAAGACTGTCATAGCAAGCAGTTCTGGACACTCTCTGTTTATTAAAAACAGAGTGTTAAAATCAATACAGCAATATCTTGTTGGAGAAAATACAATTCATCAATAGGTTTGTCATTTTAAAGATGATCAAAGGACTTGTTTATTAGGCATCATCTAGGCTTTAGTAATAGTTGGTATGAAAGTAATAAGACATAAGCTCTATTAGACTTACAAATCTTTAAATTACATCAGAGAGTGGATTTTTTCTCTAAGTGAAGGGCTGGGAGCATTTCCTATCTTTACTTTAGCCTATATTAGTCACCAATTACATACCAAAACCTTTTAATGCCCACAGATTGCAGTGGCTCAGAGGCAGTGGAATCTGTGCATTTAAAACCATTAAAAATACCAAGTGTGCTGAAATTTTCATTGGACTCTTGTAAGCAGTATTCATTCTGATCTGCAGGAGTTAATTTCTGAAAGCTGCAGTTCAGCCTAAGCACTGTCTTAATTAGTATGAACATAAGCACATTCAAAGTATTTTCCTCTTCTGCAGACAAGAGCAGCAAACCTGAGTGTGAGAAGGAGCTCTCAAACTCATCTTTGTTAGGGATAAAGAGAGGAAAGCTGTCTTTGCACTGTCAGGAGGATGTTCAGCACCTCTCAGCCCCTCAGCTTTAATGAATCCCAAAAAGGACTGTGGGCACAGAAATGCTTGTGCAAACACCCACAGCTGGGGAAAATCCTGCTACACGGGCACTGGAGAGCATCCAGCCCCACTTGGCCAAAAATAAGGAAAAAAAAGGTATAAAAACAGGAGGAAAAGCAATTGCTGATAAATAGGATTGTGGATCCTTAGCTGAATATGGACTGCTGAGTCTTCCTGGGAAGATAATAGAGATGAACTTGTCAACAAGTTTCAACAGATTAAACATTCCTGAAACTCTTAGAATATGGGTGAAAAAATACTTCTTAAAAATCAGCTTTTCTGTGTGGAAAGCTGAGATTCTCTCTAGTCTGAATTGTATCTCTATTGGAAAAGCATTTTCATATGCTGATTCCTAGTTAACTTTATATCATAGCTCCTTCCTCTTCTCCTTAGGGATTCTTTTGTAGAGACACATAAATCTGTACTTTGTAAGCAAAGTGACCGAGAAGACAGAGGGGAATTGGCAGCAAATTGGCACAGTAGAAAAAATTATTTTCTAATAGCCTTTTTCAGAATGGTTTCTCACCATTTCTTTAGGTTCTGAGCTAATGGAAAATTGTCTTTCACTCTGCATGGAATAAGGCATGTGTGGGAATGATGTAAGAGGACAAATGTTCTTCTTGTTTTCCAGAGACTTGGTTTTGGTTACTTGTAAAAATACTGATTTATACAACTGCAGCATACATGGAGCTTTACAGGAGATCAGTGTGTGGAACAAAGAACTGGCTCTTCCCCCATAGCCATGGAATCCATAAACACAGCAGGGAATGGGGAAAAAAACAACCAACTTAAAAAAGAAAAAACCAAACCAACCAAACATAAAAACAAGAAAAGGAAAGAATTAACACAAAATCTCTTGACAAGTTAAGCAGAGGAGTGCTCCTAAGTGAATCTGCAGCTCAAATTCATGCTGGAACCCAAATTTCCTACTCTTGTATCCACCTTGCATTGTGCATTGTCAGGGGAAAAAAATGGAGAGTTTTGGCAGAGAGGGAAGTGGCAGAAAAAGCAAAGATAGGTTCAGGATAGGGGTTGTTTGTCTTTATTTTCTTTCTACCTCTTCTGCAGTTCTGTTTTCTCAACATAAAAAGTACACAGATGCTTTTGAAGCAGACAAAATGAGAACAGTAAAACAATCCTCTGTTAAACTGGAACAGTAATATTTGGAGCTGGAAAGGCTGATTTATTCACATTCTTTAAAGAAATAGAAAAAGCAGGCCAGGACAAAACAGCTCTCTTCTGCTAAAAAAAAAAAAAACACAACCCAGTGAAATATGCTACTAGGCAGAATAACTCATGATTTTTGCATGCCAAAGGATTTGCCTTGACACATAATGAATTTTATTGAGGTCAAATTTCAAGTCTTCTAAATACTAGTTTACCTCCAGAGATACAGGGCTCATGAAATTATATTGCAATAATTATGCATTTTTTCCTCAGAACTGATTTGAGAAGCAGTGAATATTGTGAATAACACTGCTCAAAAACTTTCTGAAAAAGCTGATTAAACTCTTGTCCCTTTGATGGCTAAAAAGCTGAGTGTATAAATTCTGTATTTCCACTAACTTACAATTTCAGTAAAGTATTGCCATGCTTCTCTGGCTACACCACTGCAGTTCTCCTTAGGACCAGGTCATGGAATGTCCTGGCTGGAGTGGGCACAGGAGCACAAAACACAGCAGCAGTCCTTTCGTTATTTTAGGAATTTTATGAAAACTTAATAGGCCTGGCAGCAAAGGAACTAAGAAATAAATAACTACAACGTGATGTTTTCTAGCTCTTGTAAAATTGAATCATTAACCTTAACAATGGTGTGTTTTGGCTGGGGTGTGAAGCAGATGAGCCTTGAGGGCTCATCTTTGACCCTGGGCAGGAAGCTCTGTGATCCTCAGGCACCCAGATCTGCTACTCTGCATGCACAAAAACAAAAAACGTTTTTTATTCATCTCGGCCTGTGTGAGAGGAAATTTTTCTCCTCCTTTCTATTAACGAAGTTAGTAAAAAATAAAATATTTCACTTCTGTTGATGTGCATGTAGAGATATGTACATGTAAAGATATAGACATGCAGGTAAATAAAGCAGTGAGTCCATTAATAACCTACACAACACGACAGTGTTAATTATTTAAAATGAAAGATACTTCTTAAACTAATTTAGTACAGACTTTTTACTAATGCTGTCCACAAATAGTAAAGTAGAAGATGCACCAAAGTTTAAAAGAGAATTTAAATCAATCAACTGGCTATATCTCATCCTCTCAGCAGGAAAGGATGTGTTAGGAATGAAAGTACTGAAGAAAATGCAGAAGCAAAATCAAGATCTTAAAAAGTTGGAACACATTTATTAATATGCACTTGATCAAATGAGATTTAAGCATCAAATATCTGTCTTGCTAGATGGTAAACATAAGGAAATTAAAACACACTAATTTCAATATACATGCTATAAATTTCTGTCTGATCTGATTCCTTTGGAAAGCCCCTGGCTTTTCAAGCCAAGAGTTCTCTGAAGGAAGAGCTCTGAAATCAGGCAGCTCCAAAGGTCAGTGCATCTCAGTGTAACTCACTGAAAAGGAACCCTGGCCCCCTGGATTTTAACATACTCCATTTTAGCTTTTGAACCCACATAAAAAATGGAAAGAGCAATTTTTCATTGATCAGGATTTCTCACAAATTTGTTGGCTGTTCTGCCATTTGCAACCTTTTAAATATTTATGTAAGCCTTCAGATTTTGAAAAGGCAGCTCTTTTGACATCCCTTTAGCAGAGACAAAAATTATCCTTAATACAACTTTTGATGCAGATTCTTCAAACAAAACCAAACTAAAATCTCTTTATAGACTGCAAGATTCCATTTGGGTAAGAAGTTCTCCAGAACCTAGTTATTCCTTTGATTACTTTTTTATTTAGCCTATTTCTAATCTAAGGTTAATAAACTAAAAGAAGCATGCAAATGTAATTTTTCCCTCCTTCATATAATGCTTGTGACAGTCACAGCACAGGATGGGAGTCGTCATCAGTGGTAAAGAAAGTGGCTGTGGACACAGGATTGTGAACAGCTGAGTTCTGCAGTCAGTGAAAGCCTGGCTTAGAATGCCCCAAAACACCTTTTTTTTACTCACAATGGAATATTTTATATTAAGGAGAGCATGATATCACTGCAAAGCTTGTGTCAGCACGCCCAGCAATTATTAATGCAAGACTCCATAAATTTGGCTGCATCTGCTTTAGGCTTCATAGTTACTAACAAGCAGAAATCATTGCATTAATGGAGTAGTGGAAACACAGTGAAGCACTTTATTATCCCTAAAAGGCAGCATGTGGCACATGGGCTCTGTGGGGTGTTACCAGCATCCTTGGAGCCATTTCATTCCTTCACATCCTATGGCATATAATTATCTCAACACTAACCATGACCCTGCAGGTCCTCTATTAAAATTATATTTTGTTACAGAATGGAGTATACATTATTGAAGCACATGATTTTGATCACTGAAATTTGACATATTGTGCTCATTAGCCAGTAAGCCTGAATATTTAATTTATGAGGTTAACTCCATATTTTTTACAGACCAGTCACTTCTGGGAAGTAAACAGGCAAAACTGCAGAGGAGTGAATGGGAAAAGTTCCTACTGAAAATGGTGCTTTAAAAGCAGAAAAAAGTGTGTCATGCCATATGCTGGTAGATGACACGTTACATTAGGCAGGTAAATGGGTTAATTGGGCTCATTAACATCATCTCCTTTTTAAAACTTTTCAACTGAGAAGATGAAAAGATTATGTTAATCTTTGCACTTCTCTCTTACATTTTACATTTTTCACACGGGCCTTTTTTAATCAAATATTGGTGATGGTGACTGTTGTTCTTCAAAGCCCTGCAATTAGATTGCAGCTCCCTCCCAGTCAGTGGTGGTTTCTTATCTTTATTTCCCTTCTCTCCACATATTTTTTTCTCATAAACACAACACAAGGTCCATTGAATTCTTGCCAGAAAAGCCCCTCTGGATGTTTTATCTGATGACCAAGAAACCTGCAGAGCCTGACTCCCCCAAACCCTTGTTGAGCCATGGAACAGATCCCACAGTTCTGTCCCTCAGCTGAATCCACCACTCCTGAATTAAAGCTGTGGATCACAGCCATGCCATAGAAACCAGATGAATTTTCCTGTTCTTCCTGGCTGTGGCAATCCCTGTGGCATGCAGGTAAAGAC
The DNA here is from genome assembly GCA_013400855.1 of Buphagus erythrorhynchus. Classification (NCBI taxonomy): domain Eukaryota; kingdom Metazoa; phylum Chordata; class Aves; order Passeriformes; family Sturnidae; genus Buphagus; species Buphagus erythrorhynchus. The sequence continues at coordinate 251,787 of VZTT01024716.1, forward strand.
TGTGTGGGATGGGTGGACGCTGCTCTCTGCTGGCAGCAAGGAAAGCATGCAGGAAACAGGGAATTTCCCCTAAAATTACTTTCAAAAATAAAGCGTTTCCACAATTTCTTTACATAATGTTGCATACAGTGATTAAGCATAAAGGCAGGAAAAAGGTATTAGATAAAATAACTCTTCAAATGTACAAATATTTATTGAAAGCACCTAAATAAAACTGCATCTTCTGTAGAAAATAATTGCTTAAATACAACGTTGAAAGTTCTTTTTTGTACATGTATCTCCATACACACAGAAAATAACTCAGGACCGGGATGAAGATCTCAAAAGTTTGGAAAATTGATAGAACAGCTGTCTCCTATTTGAATATGGCAATCTCCTCTTTAAGAGAAGACTTCAAAACACTTCTTTAAAGAACTGTTAAATAACTTAGAATAACAACTCTATAAAACCATTTTATTTTCCAGCTTGGGCCCCCTCTAGCAGCAGCCAGAGGAATCAACACCATAAAACTACTAAAACTAACTGGATACCATAAGCACAATATTAAGAGAATGAATGTTCTCATGTAGTAGCCACTGCTGTGAAATAAAGGAATGTAATTCTGCTGCAGAAAGCAAAGCAGGTTGCTCTGGCAGGTTGCCTTTGAAATTCTGGTTTGAAATTCTTTGAAATTCTGCTTCCTCACTGCCCCTAAAGTCAGATTTCAGACCACAGACCTGAAGTCTTTGTAAACTCTGCTTTCAAACCCTGAAGCAGCCTCTGCTTTGCACAAGGGAGGTGTGAGGGTACTTGTTACAGTGCAGTCAGTTTAAATCAGGGAGGACAAAACTTTATATCACAGGGTATAGATACTGTGAACAACCACCAAAATCACCCCATTAAACAGAAGGAACTTGCTTGAGGGACTCAGAAGAACAATTCAGTTTATCACTGCACATAGAAACTCAGGTTCAGAGGACATTAGTTAGAGAGTGAAATTTTCCATAGGACAATTCTTCCTGTCAGGAGGAAAATGAACCAACCTGGCAAAGATGTTGATGGATCCCAGTGAGACAAATAAACAATCGCACACTTATTTTTGCATTTTTTCACCTTGAGATCCATTGATGGGGGATGCTATGGCCAATTTAATATTAGTGTTAATGCTTTAATGTTTCATGGAGTGCCTGTCCCTCCATGGAGCTGCTCAGGGAGAGGAGTTGAGCAGAAATCCAGTGGCACATCACAGGTTCCTTGGGTTCCCCATGGCACTGCTGCCATTGCTGAGGGACTGAAACCAAAGATAATGGCAGAGTGATCCAGGTGCTGCTCACAGAGGAGGAAAGCCCACAATTCCCACCCCTCCCAGAGCCTGCAGAGCTGCTTTCCTGCTCTGCTGGAATGGGGGACTCCAGGAGGAAAGGATGGAAAAGCCAGGCAGCAGATGATCAAAAATTGGTTATTGCAGCACATAAAACCAGGGCACTGTAACTCCTTCAAAACACAACTCAAACCTTGGTGATTTGTTTCCCTCCAAGGCACTGGGCCTTCTTTGGACTGCATCTATTTTCACCCTAAAGAAAGGAACATCTAATATTGCAGATAAGATCCAAGGACACCAGAGCAGGCAGCCATACACAATTGATTTTCCTTCTCCCTTACATTCAGTGCTGCTCCAGTGGCAGGTACTGATACAAGTTTAAAAACGTTCTTGGAACTAATCCTCAGCCCACTTTTAACCTAAATAAATCCAAAATGTGCTATTCCACTATCTGTAAAGGCCCCAGGAAGCAGGGGGCCTGTGCCACTCCTTTAAGGTGACAGTGAAGTGCAGATGCAGCATGGAATTGAGAGGCAAAGCTGCCATCCCCTTCCTGCTGCAGTCCCTGCTCACATTTCCAGCATGGCTTCACCCTGTGTTGGGAAGGACGAGAATTTAACAGAGTTTTGCAGATATACAGAGGGCTCTGTAGGAATGAGGGCAAGTTTTGACGTGTAAAAGATGTTTTTAGGGCCAGTTGTTGCTTAAACAGCTGAGAGAACAAAGGTTTAGTTGAGTNTAGTAGTTTTAGCAGTTTTGATAGGTTATATGTAAATGTAAAAGGTGTTGTGTATGATGTTGATTGGTTGTTATGTAACAAGATGCACAGCAGATAAAGAGATATAATGCTTTGTAACATGAATTAAAAGGGGCTTCAGGACACCCTGCTTTCCTATAGCCACAGCTCTGGGCTCACCCACAAATCCCAACTGCTGGACCCTCCTCTGAGCAATAAACAGCATTTCCAGAGCTGGCTGAAGCCTCTGTCTCTCTGTCAAGCTCTTACAGCCCTGAATCAGGATTCCTCTTCTCCTGCTCAGGGTTTTGAAGGCTGTTCTAACAGAGGCTGTCATGTAAAGATGGAGGCCACAGAGGAACTTCTGAAAAGTATTTTTTTCAGGACTATCTGTGGAAGAAAAGATGAAGGGAACAAGATACACAGTTAGCTGGGACAAAACAAAAATGTTTCCACAGGTGCTGGGTTAAAGAGCACCACTGCGGGGGGAAATTGTTTCTGGACTGGTTTTTATGTGGCTTTTTTGGTTTGGTTTAGGGATTTTGCTGGGGTTTTTTTAATTATTGTGGGTTTTTTTCCAAATGGTCATAAAGTCTGTAGCATTTCAAGATAAACGTGCAGCAAAGAGATTGTGTTTCTTGGATGTGTATTTTTACTGACTTTGCTTATGTTCCACCTTTCTAAGAGCAGAATTGGGACTTTTTTTGTGGTCACAGGGCCAAGTTATACAGAGCTACCACAGGATATCCAGATCTTACTGAGAAATGAAGTATGGAATTTATCAGCAGCCTATGCCCATGTGCATGTCTTGCATCAAGATTAAGAGAGAGAAAAATGCTGCTGGAGAATTATGTGCACAAAGCTCTGTGAAGCAAGAATTAAAAGTAATGAGATTAAATAGAAAATAACTACATCAGGAATATGTTAATAAATTAATTAAAGCCTACCAAAGTTGAAGTGTTCCATAATTAAGATTGAAGCCCATGAGAGTGCTCTCTTCTACTTGGGGATTTTGCCATGTGTAATATTACCTGTTTGGAAATGTTTCTAAGTCTGTGAGGAAAATGAGGTCAACTGAGATTGTGGCCTGATCATTAACTTGGATGATTTTGGACTTCCCTGTTTTCTCAGAGCAGCTTTATGGATGATTTAATATGTTTCCTCTACTGCAGTCTCATTTCTAGCACATAAGATAAATGTGAATATTGATCTTTCTTAAAAAGAGCAGGTCAAGATTTAGTGCTTATTTCTTCCCCAGGTGTGTTTGCTGAGTTTTCATCTTTGTGTAGCTTTCAAGTCAAATACACAGAGACAAAGCAGAGCAAGAAGCAGCACAAAGGCCACCATGCTGAAGCACCTGAGATCCCTCTGACAAATTAAGGAAATGGTTATATAGATCTTAACAGGTCTTTTCAATGAGCCTTTTCAAATACCCTGTAACATTTTTATCCAGTCCTCAGATTAAAGATAAATACTGTGCTTTCTGGACTAGCAGAGACTGTTGACTGTACCAGGAAAGGCAACATCTTTCCTATAAGGTGCCCATTCTCCATACACCTTACTTTGTGAGGTAATGTACAAAATGCAGAAAATATTTTCTTGTTAACTTCTACACCTGCAACCTTTTGTAAGGCCACATGCAAGCTTGCTCTCCCTGAAACCAACTTGGTTTGCTGTTCTGAAATGAGTCACCATCACTTTAAAGGCTCAGTACTATAAACATGGAGAATCCTTCTCTTATCAGTAGTGAACAAGATCAGAACCTCATTTTCCTGCAGTAGCAGTTAAAACTGCACATAGGGAAAAGCAAATGCATTATTTGCTCTGCAAAAGGCATTTGTGGGTACTGAGCTTGCAAACAGAGGGTGAACACATTTAGGTGTTTCTGTGTCCTGACTGTGAATGGTTATACTCGAAATGTACACCTATAAAGGAGGGAAGATTTTGGGGTTGTGTATAAACCAGACAATACCCTGAACTGCAAGAAAGAAATTCACATAGTGTTATCATGGTCCTTCCCATAATCAAGCACAGCCAACTATAGACCCTGGGCAAGTCACAGAGTCTCCTCACAAAAAAAAAGTTCCTCAGTATTTCAGCCTTTTCATTCAGCTGTAATCTCAGTACATGGAAAATACAAGATAAATGGGCATGTCCTGAAGGTACAGTTTGGTGCTGAATCTCAAGTGGTCTCTGCAGCTCCTCTTTCTTTGGGAACACACAACAATAAAACCAGTGCTTCCTTTAAACCTAAGAGGGCACATAAAAGGGCAAGGTATTTTTCATATTGAAGATCTTGGACTTTGTCCTGCCTGGTGCCCAGTCTGTGCCCATGCAGGAGAATTAAAATCTCACTTCTGGTGTTCACACCTCCCCTCAGGTCAGAAATGAGGCACCTCAGATGCTTCACTGCTTTGCTGGTATTTACTGGTATTCCCCATCTGCAGCTATGCAGGGGAATTCTGGTTCCAAAAAGTCAATACCGTGTCATTGTGAGCACTGCATTTTTATGACGGGGGAAATAAGAAAGACAAGTGTTGCTCCTGTTCATGAATTTGCCTCTTATCATTTCCCCTCCCTGCTCTGTGGAGATTAATTTGATTCACATTAGGGGTTATTTGGGTCAGTTTTACTTCAAGAGAGAAAATAATGGTAACCTCATTTGAGATTTATGCCAATTTAAGTTAGAAAATGGATTCAGAATATTTTGCATAGCTGCTGAATTTAACTGAGGGTTCAGTGAAGCATGAGCTTTCAAATGTGAATGAGAGGCTTTAACCATTTCCCCCTGTTTGTTTTTAAACTGCATTTGTTACTTATGATTAGCAATTTTGTGTCATTATATGCGGTGTGCTGAAACTGAGTTCAATAAACTGACCTTCTTCCACTTATTAAGCTAAACTTGGCATTTAATTATTACGCATGCAAAGTCAAGTAGAAAAGGTAAGGAGCATTTATAAATAAAATCATTGTGGTTTATTTGCAGCAAACAGGAATATCTGGCTTTATGACTGTTCATAAGAAATTTTTTACTGCTTATTTTAAATCGGAATGAACACCCAAAAAAAGTAGAACATCTGTATCAAAGTGTAAAGAACCACAACAATCAAAAGCTGTTTAATCTCCTCCATTTAGTTCTAGTGCACAGTCTGTTCTGTGTAACTTTTTACAATGTACTGTGCAAGAAAACAGGTCATTTAAACTCAGTAATTAGTATTACAGATAAAATGACACTGCAGCAATGTTAATTACCATAATACTGATGTAGTATAGGATATAATACATAATAGTCATGTCTTTCATTTTAAATTGAAGTGCAACAAAGCATATTGTTGCTACACTTCTACTTCATAAATTAAATGAATGTTATTCAAGTGTACATTTGTATCCATGCAGAATGTTTTAAAATAAATCATAATTCTACCTCAATTCAGACTGGTATATTTGACTTTCTAATGACATAAATTAAAGAACTTCTTGATGTAGAAACTTTTTCTAAGACAGTGGAAATCATGACAGAACTATATTCCATATGAAAAATTTCCACAATCATTTTCTTTTTCATTACAGCAGCTGTAAATCAGTTTGTAAATAAAGCATAGCATTCAGCCTTTTTAAAAATAATGATTAAACTCAAGGAGCTATTTGATGTGTAGTAGGAGCTAGACATATATAATCACATTGGAATTCATTCTGCACTTCTCTGGCTAAAAGATCTGGCAATTGTACACATAAAATATTTATAACAAAACAAAGGGACTTGAGAGGGAAGACAGTGAAAGTTTTTACCTGCAGCTCCAGGAGGCACAGAGTTCCCTGTTAAGGAAAAATTACACCTCTGCTCTTTGAAGCAGCTTTACTTTTGGGTGACTTTGTTATAAATATTAAAAGAAGGGGGAAAAAAATTAAATTTCTGATTTGTTTAAGTGTACTTTAATAATTTATGTCAGCTGAAATATTCCTATTTCCAGTGCAGAAATTTTGAAATGAAGCCATTATTCAGACCTAGCATGAAAAGTACTCTAAACACATACTTACTTAGAAGTGCAACAGCCTATTCACCACACCAGCCCAAGGCTAAAACGTGTAGATAAGGTTTTAGCAAAATATTTGAATACACAGTGTGAGGTTCAGAGCATGAATTGAGTGTGAGCTGGGGTTGGGAGTTCATCTCACGAGCACAGGATGCACCGCCGTGTTTGCGTGGAGGCGCGCGAGGAGCAGAATCTCCAAACGGTTTGGGGAAGATTTGAAAAAAATCCTCTTTTCTTTCTGCTGTGCCCTTTGTGCAGGTGAGTGGGACGATGTACAACACGGGGAGACACGTGTCCCTGCGGCTGGACAAGGAGCACCTGGTGAACATCTCCGGGGGCCCGATGACCTACAGCCACCGCCTGGAGGAAATCCGGCTACACTTCGGCAGCGAGGACAGCCAGGGCTCCGAGCACCTGCTCAATGGCCAGGCCTTCTCTGGGGAGGTATGTGCCTCTGGGGCTGCTGCCACCAGCAATTAACACCTCTCGTTTCTTCGCATTTCTTCTTTTTTCTCTCTTTGCAGCGCAGTGGTTACTGCGCTGCAAAGANATTTCCTCCTGGAGGTTTGTGGTTACTGCGCTGCAAAGAGAGGGAAAAGACAGCAGCACACACGGAGCTCTTTGGGGAAAAAGCTTTATTGTACTGACAGTCCGTATTTAAAGTGTGTTATGTGAGCTAGGACAGGACAGTGGTTCATTGGACAATTGGGGAAAACAGCTCTGGGACAGCATGTCAGGATGTCCCATGGGAAAAACACCAGGTGTTAATGTGTATTATGAATTCCACTCTGTTTTTCACCATGTTATCACCCTGGGAGACTTCCTCCCTAACTGAAGCTGTAGTCAGCTTGTCAGCCTGGGAATGGACCTGAGAGTCAGGAGAAATCCAGGCCTGAAAAGAACTTCCAAGCTGGAATTCCCTAGCTCTCTGAATGTGTGTGTCCACAGAGGTTAATCTGTAAAAATTGTCCTCTAGCCGTTTTTTCTTTTTTAATCAAGCACTGCAGATTTTGTGGCTCTCATCTACAAATGGCACTGCTGTGTTTGTTGTGTGTAGAGACATCCTCTCTCCTCATCTGTGCTACTTACAAAGTAATCAGGTCTTTTTGGATGGGGCCTTTATGTCTCTTGTAAAGGTAAGTACAAGATTAACTACAAAGTGATGCTGGAAGTGCCTCAGATTCCCACAGAAGTGCTACTTTTGCTTCTCACTGGTGTATAACACTTTACACTGAGTACCATTCTGCCTTTGATTCATGCAGAAACAAGGTGATACTTGATTCTGGAGATGATTCCACAGAATTCTGCTCAAGAAATAAAGTTAACTGCACACGTAGTCCCTGCCAGAATACTCATGTTGTATGTTAAATGCATGTCTATAACATGTCTCTCCTGTCCCAGGAAAGACCATAATTTCTTGATCCTGATACCTATTCCAGAATGGCCCATTATTCTTGCTGGATAAATATTCTAGTGGCTTAGATGGAGCACTTTTTCAAGATATACAATAAAGTTTGCAGACTTTCTGGAACAAACAAAGTGGGATCTTTTCCTTATATAGGGGCATTTTCACATAAAAGAGATGCATGAGGTTTGCAGTACCCCATCCTCCTCCAGCTAGGGCCATGGCTGTGAACTGTGCAGTGTCCAACTCTACAACTCAAAATAATGCTTCACAATAAATCTGTGTTACTGTAGGGATTATTTTTAAAGCCACTCTGTTACTATTCTTTCAGAATGCCATAAAAGAGCAGCTTTTTCATTGTTAAGCACTTGTTTTCTCAGAGATGAGTAATCAAATTAACATCTGCACTGTGCATCACAGACTGGTGATGAGTCAGTAAATGTGGGGCATTTTCTTTGGCATTGAGCAACAGCAGTTATTTAAGACTAAGAAATTAATTGCAGCATTATCACATGATGATGTTATAATTGATGGTAATCATTGGTTTTGTTTTATAAGCTACATATAGCCTGTGGTAGCTTCTTTGTGAAACTACTAATGTCTTACACAACAGATTTTGGTTGCCTTTGTTAAATTCTATAAGTGAACTCATCATATATTGCTCCTTTAAGTGCTGAAAGTAAAGGATGCTGTAGTAAACCAGGTCTTTGCTTTGCTGTTGAGGCATACAAGAGCAATATTCAAACAAAAAAAAAAAGTTGACTGAACATGAAAGCAAAAATCTGTTGAAACATACCATGGCACTTGTGATGTATCATCACCATTTCAGATGCTTTTAGAAGAGTTTTTAAGTTTTTAATTCATCAGTCCTAGACTACAACAATGTAAAAATGTAGAGCATTGTTTGGCAATACTTATTAGTTAGGCTCTTCTAATTTTGAAAGTTGGAGTTCTGAAGTACTATTAATATTTGGTGTTTTCTAACAGACAACATTTCAATGTTTCTTCATAAAAGCAGAAAACTGAGCTAAGTGGAAACTGCTGTCAGGCAGTCAGGCAGAGCTGGATCTGCAGTGTGTGCAGGTTTCATCTTCTTGTCTGAATCCTCCTGCAGTGAACAGAAAGAGCTCAGCACCTTCAGAGATGAATCAGTCCTGGTAGCCAGGGCTGGGTCTCTTAGGACAGGACAAATCTGTGGAGATGCATTTCCCTTGATGACAGAGCAGACAAACAGCAGGCAGAGGAGTTGAGATTCAAGGACTCCCTTTCAGATACTGAGAGGAATTCTGTCCTTTGAGGGTGGGTTTTTCAAGGGTTCAAAAGCTGTTTTGGGCAGGTGGACAGGTGAGCTCCAGCAAGGTCAAGCATTAATTACTAATTTGAGCCTACACCTTCACAGTTAAGTCTTATTTCTAGAATACATTGTTCCAAAGTACAGACCCACATGGAAATCAATGGTGCTGAGTGGCTGCAGATTTCCAGGGAAGAGCAGCAGCTGCTGGAGTTCTTTGAGTGTCCATCCACTCATGCAAGTGCTGCCTGTATAAATGAGTGATCTTCCACATGCTCTGAGCACTGGGGGATGTAACATCTACATCTCCCAGCAATGAGAGGAGGAAAGCTGTAAACAAGCCAGCTGACTCCCTGGGAAAGTGTCTTTGTGGTGTCATGGGTGCTTTCAAGGCTTGCTGCTAATTACTATTCACTCCTGCCTTGGATAGTGCTGTCAGTGGAGATGGGATAAAGAAAAATAGCTGCCTAGGTTCATTAGTCTAATTTCACTGGTGCAGGTAGGAATAGCAATGAATATTGGCTGGCTTAGGCTTTAGAACCAGGGAAAAATCATTGCAGGACTGCAGTGTGTGACTGCTAATTGCAGACTGAGCTGCTGGGGCTGGCCCTGTTACTGCTGGTCCCAGCTGTGTTGGACAAACCCTCTGTGGCTTTCCAGAATCCTCTGTTTCACTGGGGAAACAATTCCCAAGTTACCCAAGAAGGGTGATCTGTTCCAGTGGACCACAATCAGAATTATTCCTGCTGCTCCTTCCCTCCATTCCCATCCATGTCTCATTTTCACTGAGGTCTCCAAGTCATGTTAGAGTGAGGACACTGCAGAGACAGGACAGAGGCAGAGGACAGGGCAGCACCTCTCCCTCCCAGCACTGCCAGACTCACATTGGCTCAGGCCTAAACTAAATCCCAGTCCAGACAGAGCAGAAGCCTTTAAACAGCCCCAGTCCACCTTGAACCAGCTGCAGTATTCTTTACACATCTGGAAATCCCACCTGATGTCCACACTAAGGAAGTTGTTTGTTTTAGGGACCTTTATTGCCTAGTTCTGAAGGTGGAACTCAGAGCCAGCTGGAGAGCACTGGAGTGGTACCATGGCAAAAAAAAACCAGCCTTGAAATAGCAAATTGCTTCAGAATGTGCAGTAGACTGAATGAAACTGAGGCTTATAATTTCCAGGCTTTAGCTTTTAACTAGGTGTTAAATGCTGTCAAGAGAGATCTCTACAATAATCTGGTTACCTTTTAGTCCCCAATTATCACTTTAGTAGACAGAATAATTGAACTAATGTTTAAATTAATGTTTAAATTTAAGTTTAAGGGCTTTAAAACTGCGTATCAGATTATCAATATGTTTGGCACTGGTAACATGGAAAGGCAGGCAGGCTTTGGAATGCTTAAATAAATAAATGGAGTATTTACTTGTCCCTATGATACAGACTCGAGTGAGTTTAACTCCCTATTCTTTGCAGGAGCATCCTACTACATCCTAGCTTTTAAAAGAAAATCTTGGCTTAGGCAAAGTCCCCAACTAAGACACGAATCATTTGTGTCTGCTGCCTAATGCCTCTATGCAAAACAGATTTTAATGCTTCAGAGTCTGTATCATTTAATGAAAAGCCCATTTTCCATTCAGACAGAACTGGCCTGAGTGCTGTAGCTCAGGCACTGTCTGCCTTGTTAAAATAAAAAGGTAACAACTTCCAAAAGGTTCATGGTAAAAATGGGACCTTTTAACTTTACCATGTGGCAAAATCATAAAAAACTTTTATGGTCAATTTTTTTCCTAAGCATAAAAATGAAAAATGTGCTGGCAGGAGACCTCCAATCACTTCGTGGTTGTGCATTGTGGCAGCCTTTTCAGTGCCAAGGCAGAAAGTCAAGGAGCTTAATTATTTGGGGTTATGCAGTTTTCACAAACTCAGTGGCTGGAGACTTTCAAACAAGAGACCACAGTCCACAACACATGAAAAAAAAATTCTTCTTTGCCCACCCTTCCAAAAACCCATGGACCAATCATAAACACGTAATTATTTCATTTGCTACAGAAGAATTCAAATGAAAGTGAGAACAGAATCTGAATAAATGGACAAGTGTTGCTGTACACAGAGTTTGGAACTGAGATTTACTTTTATTTCTGTTAAAAGCTGCTGAGAAAACCAACACAAAAATGCAAGAAAATGAAATAAAAGGCAGAAGTGGGAAGTTCTGAAACACCAGTCTCCTCTTGTTACTGCCATTTCTTTAACTGCAGCATATTCTGTGTGACTGGGGGACTTCTAGTGATAGTAAAGGATTATTTATCAGGGAGATCAGTGTTGTAAATCCAACTTGGGATATATTTAGAAGCAGGACTGTCAGATAGACAGCCAGTGAGAACCAGCTAGCCAGCTGGGATAGTTTTATCTAGAATTAGAGTACTTGGAATTGTTGAATCACACAAACAGTGGCTCTGAGACCTTCTATACATCCCAGACTTGCCTGTGAGGTTCCAAACAACCTCCCCAAAACACCTCATGGTGGTGTCATTTATAGAGGAAAAGATTGAAATCAGATTGTACTAGCACAATCTACTAGCACATCATCCTTCCTCAGGGAGGAGGATTAAATCACGATTAATCATGATGAAATTGAGGAGGGGGGACAGGAATCTCCTTCTTCTTCCTAACCCCAGCCCTTCAGGTGTGAGCAGCCCCTGCTACACCAGCCCACCCCTGAACTGCTGCTGTGAACTCTGCTGCCAATAGCTTGAAGAAGGAAATTCAAAATTCTGATTTTTCAGTGGCCACAGGCCACTGGTGTTACATTTTGGAGCCTCTCTTGGAAGTGGAGCAGGTCATTTTTAAGAATTTCAGCCAGAAGATAAGTTTACTGTATTGTATTAAAATACTTATTAGTGTTGAAAAATCAGCCTCTGGAAAAAACACCAGCTGAGGGAGCATGTGTCTAATGGAAGGGGGGCTTAGTAAAATCTCTATAACCTTCAGATTAATGCTGAGCTTCAAAGGAGAAAGTCAATAGGTAACAAATTAAATTGCTCTAGGAACAGAATCTAAATCGGGGAGAGGTGGTAGTATTGTCATCAATAAAGTAGAGGGAGACTGCTCACATGAGTAATTCAAAATCACTGGGACATGAATATGTGCTTCAGTTCTAAGAATGCACCTCTGTCCTCACTAAAGATTACAGATGGCTTCACCCCAAATTTTATACAATATCAATAAAAAGCAGGGTTGAAGTCCAAAAAGATACTTATCCACAGAATATTCTGTGTTGAAGGAACCCACAAGGATCATCAAGTCCAACTCTTAAGTGAATGGCCCATACAGGGTTATTGTGTTTTTCTAAACCAAATTCAATTTTATGTTTTAAATTAAATGGGCTTTTACTGCTTGTTAATATAGCAAAATGCACCAGATGTTTCTTACCAAGAAAGCCTCTCCTTCTGAACTCCTCTCTTGGAGCCCACAAGAAAGATTACTTTCCAGGAAAAGGGAACTGAAATTTTTGTGTTGTATTTTACATCAAAAGGCAGTAAACTTCCTGCACTGACTAAGTGCTAAAGATACATCTTAATCCTTACTGACCTTCAAAAGCAGTTTAATCTTTAACTTTGTTGGAGTAGTTGACTTTTAATTTATGTTCCACAGTCATCTTCAAGCCATGGGTAATATACACTTGTTAAACAAAAAATCCCAAACCTCAATAGCCAGGAGAAATTCTAAAATCAATTGAAGGTGTAGTAACTATAAATCATGGATCATAAATACATAAACAGAAAAAATACACAGCGAGTACAACTCATTTTTATAGGAATGGCCACATTGCCAGGCAGCACCAGGGTACTCCCACAGTCACAGGTTTACATTTAGTGCCACTGTAGCCACACTGCCATTTTTAAAGGAAAATTAGATTCTAGAAATATACTATTTTATCCCTCCCTTAGGAAAAACCCTTAATTACACAAATCAAGTTATATGATGGCCAAACTTCATAACAGCAATAAAGAATTCTACTTCCTGTATAATTAGCTTCTCCTATCATAAATAGAATTCCTGTTGTTTTCTCACCTTTCCAAAATTTGATTAGCAGTGGAAATACAAATGAGGCTTTTGATTTATTTTTTTTTCAAGGGAAGAAGTTACAGTCCATACTACAGGCCTAAGTGTGCATTTTATGACAGTTCAGGCAAAACAGGAGAAGTCAAATGGTTTTATTTGTAGCAAGTTGTAAAAGGGTATTTCTCTTGGTGGATAAACCCCAGAAATTCAGTTATTGGACCTGATGCAGCTGTAGCTCTTCATGGATACAAGCTAAGAAAAAGATACAGGGACAGAATTACATATTTATGTCTTTCAGCAGAAAGACTGACAATAACATATAATTGAAAGGAACAGTCATTTAATTTTATAATCCCAATCATTAGAAACCATCTGGAGATTGAATGATGTTCAGAACAAGTGTTTAACCCCTTGTAAAATATGAGACTGGATTTCAGGTGCCCAAGTAGGATTTTGATCTTTGCTTTAGGCTTTCATTTTCTCAGATTACTGAGGTATTTTCATGGTCACTGGAGGTGAAAAGTTACAGTTCACATCAAATGAAGAACCTTTACAGCAGTCTTCTAGTACATCATCATTCTGATTATTTAGTCATGGAAAATTGTACTAAGTCTTTTTGGAATAATTGAATACATTAATTTCAGACAACAAAACAATACAGAAGCTGCCTGATTTCTGTAGATCATTAGCTGATTTCTAGAACGCATCTTTAAATATTTGAAAATTTTGTGTATGGTATTTAAGGGAGTTTCCCCTCAAGCACTGAATGCCAGGCTGTTGAATTTGGGTACCAGCTGCCACTGCATTGACATTTTCTTTGTCATTCCCACTGACAAGCAGCAGGACATTCTCTCCCAAATCAGTTCTGTCAAGAACTGTTTCTCTTTTTGTTTCTCTCTTTCCTCAGCCTGAGAGCATCCACATTCCCTGGATTTCTCCATGTTTTACTAAAGCAAATGATTATTACTGGATTCTACATTGCAAATTCCAGGTGCTTGATATAAGGAGCTCCATTTCTGGGGGCCAGCATTTTTTTCTTTCTGTCTCTTTCTGAGGATTTTGGAATACAAGTCCTATAGATACTGTCTGTTTACACTGAATTTCAAGAAACTCTACAAGCAGATTTTTAGAGAGGTTGTATTTCATTATCTACACATATGTGGGCATTTCTTGCCAGAAAACTTTCCTTTATTGCAAACTATTTTTATGAATCTTAGGATCTCTCCATCCGTTAGTAGAATTGCAGGAGCTGTCCAAACAAATTCCAAGCGTTATGACAATGTCAGCTCATTAATGTAGCATGTGACACAGCAGAATATCTGCATGGAATAATAAATATTGAATTTCTTAGATACCAAGTGAAGCAGATTCCTTTAGTAATAAATATATTTTTGCACATGTTTACTTTTTGGTTACCAACTGTTCTCTTTTTTGGGGGCAGGGTGAAGTGGAAGAGAGTGTCATTGTACTGAGAGCACAGTCTGTCACTGACTAATCTAAATCCCTCTGGTGCCTCAGTTTTAAAATCCAGCATCATAAAGCAATAAGGTGGAGTTTTTCTGCTTAGAGTAGCAGCTGTAGGATTTGCTTTTTTAAACCACTGGGACATGAAAACATTCAGCACTCTAAACCTCCAGTGTCAGTTTTGAAGTATTCACTCTGCTTCATTCCAAATCATTATCATTTGCTTGGGGTAACTTCACTTCCTACAGGATGACTCTTCTTTAGTTAAAGAGCATTTTACCTTTGCAGGAAAAAAAACTATGTGTATTTTGAAATGGGTTTTGTTTTATGTCACTTGGTAATCAGTTTTCCATTGCACTTTTTGTAAGTTTTAAATTTTTCCCCAAATACATTTAAAGTAACGTTCCAAAGAAAGGAGCAATCCTGCCATCAACCTGTACAAAAGCTCTTGCAGCTGCTATGGACAACCACAAAAGAAAGTAAAAAGCAATGATAGCATTTTTATTATTACAATTTAGCAAAACAATAAAAAACAGCGAGCAGTTTCTGTAAACCTTACCTTGCCAAAACCCTCATGGAGGCAGCAGAGTGGTCTGGGGTGAAACCATGATTTGGTATTTCTGAACCAAGTGTGGGGTGCCAAAACCTCCTGTTAGCCCAGTCTGTCCTCAGGGGCAGGAGCCCTGAGCTGGGTGAGGGTGCTGGGCTCAGGTGATGGGTGGGAGAGCCCAGGGCTGATGAAGGACAGTGCTGGGGGTGCAGTGGAGCCCTGAGCCCCTCTGGTGCTGAGCACTCACACTAAGACACCAATCATTTGTGTCTGCTGCCTAATGCCTCTCTGCAAAACAGATTTTAATGCTTCAGAGTCTGGATCATTTAATGAAAAGCCCATTTTCCATTCAAACAGTAGAACTGGCCTGAGTGCTGTAGCTCAGGCACTGTCTGCCTTGTTAAAATAAAAAGGTAACAACTTCCAAAAGGTTCATGGTAAAAATGGGACCTTTTAACTCAAGTTTGTCTCAGTAAATGCTTAAGTGGCAGCAAAGCCAACTAATTCTGAGAGCAAGCCCAGCCCTTGCACCCAGCCAGTGGGGAATCAGTTTGGAAACTCATCTCTAGTAATTTTTATTTTACTACATAAGAATGGAAGAGCTGCAGACAGTGAATGATCCTAATTCCAGGCTGAAGTTGCTGGCAGAGAGATGGGAATTGTGGCTCATTCCCATGGCCAGCACAGGCCCAGGAGCAGCCACAGCAGGTTCTTCTCATCCCAAATGGATGTGCTGGTGCCCTGGGGGCTGAGTGGGGAGCGAGAGCAGGATCCACCCAGGACTGAACAGATTCCACTCCCACCTCTGTCCTCCCTGGGAATAATCCCTGTTTTACACAGCTCTCCGACCTTCAGGTTATTTCTGTAGCTCCACCAGCTCTTTTGATAGGTCCCTTACTTTATGTTTGACAGTTTCTTAGAACACATTTTAATATCTTAGCAAAAATCTAACTAAATCATTCATTCCAAGCAGCTGCCTTTTTATTACATTTTCAGGGAGTGCTGGAAGGTGGCAGAGTTAGAGTTGTCATTCAGAATACTGACTTGACCTTCCTCCATCACTGTAGCCCTTTACTGGCATGCACTGCCTCCCAGAAAATCAAAATACTTTAAATTTGAGTTATTTCATTTTAGCCATCTCTGTAATTTCAGTAAAGACTGAGAAGGAAATACTTCTAAATTTTGTTATCTTTAGACAAAATTGTGATAGATAATGGATTGGGATGTTTTACAAAAAATAAAGGGAAGCAAAATTCCATTTTATAATCTCAGAAGCATGTCTTTCTAATATTATTAAAATTAGAACAGTTTCTCAGGCATAGCTACTTTTACAACAGCATGCAAGTGATAGCAGCCACAATGGCATCAGTGCTAACACTCTGAAGAATTAAAATTGACAAGATTAAACCACATTTATTCCAAGTCAGTTTTCTTTCCATTTATCTTTTAATATCTCACCTTTATCTGTCTGCATTCTTATCTTTGTATAAACTAACTGGATGTTACTGGATGTAACCTGCCAAGATTTGGTGGTTTAAAATTCAGTAGGAATTAATTAATTATGTTCATCTACTTTTCAGTGCTTTGGTTGGGTTTTTTTAATCTACCTGCCATGAAAACATTTTGTCACTGACAATTTGCCATAGGCACATTAGAAAAGCACCATATACAAGTTATTACTCTGAAAGTTCTATCAAAGGCAAAGAGAGTTCTGGATTTTAGCTAGAAAAGGCAAGTGCATTACTGTCCATCTCCTTCCATCATCTCGAATTTTATTTACTTTTTCTTATCTGAGTATGAACATGCCACTACCATATATTCCCTGGAAATTCTGTAATAACAGAACCAGTTGGCAACACAGCCTTCATCTGCTTAACCTTCAGTGTAGGACTAGCCAGAAACAGCTGTCACATCCTCTCAAAAGCAAAATTCTTATGAATAAAGAAAACAGATTTTTAAAGATTTCTTTTCCAAGGCATGTTCAATGCGTATATATTTGGTGTATTCTGCTGCATGAATCTTTGCTCTTCTCACCTTTAGCAATTTCCTCCCCATTTCCTCTGGCAGTCAAAGCACAGAGTGATCAAGGGCTGAGCTATCAGTCCCCTGCAGCATCTCCAGCCCAGCCTGGTGCTCTGAAGTCCTTGTCCCCAGCACAGCATGGGGAGAAGGTCCCATCACCTCCCATGCTGGCACAGGAATTAATCTGACAGCAGCCATGGCTGCAGGAGCTCAGCCACCCACTTCTCATTACCTGATGCTTTTGTGCCTCTCTGAAGTCTGAAATGTCCTGGTGAGTTTGTGGAGAACCAACTTCTTCCTCCTGCTCCAATCCACCAAACTCTCAGTGCAGCACTTGCACTGCACTAAAATTAATTAAATAAAGCATTAGAGGAGCATGGCTTTCAAATTGGGATTCTGCTAAGATTCTCCAGAAGAAGCAAACTTTTATCTTCTTTTTTATTTTATTTTCTGGGAGAACAGAAAAGCTTAGGGTAATGTGCATAAATCATAAATTAGCATATTTGCCTGAAATAAGGAATTCTGATTCAGAAAAGGATAAAAGACTTCTTAGTACTACTAAATGTACCGTTGCCAAGTGCTTTAGAAGACAGGTTAGTGTTCATTGCTTGCTCTCTTCACATTAAAAAAACAGAAAAAGGTCAATAAAATATCACAAAAATATGCTACCAATAAAAACATCATTAAAAATACATAAAGCATTTGCAGAACAATCCACCATGGGCAGAATGTGAAGCCCTCTTTACCACACATTCCTTTAGCAGGACGTGCCTGTATTTCAGAGACAAAAACTAATAATCAAAGGGCCAGACAGAGCTCTCATTCCAGGTCTGAGTATTGTGGTTTTGGAGCTCATGGGCTGTTCTGAGGAGTGTTGTGGCACTGACCTGTGGAGCCAGTTTACTCAAAACACAAATTGCTACACCGAGGCTGCTTCAGTTATTTTACATTTTGGCCCATTTTGTTCTGTTTTTACCTTCAGAGCA
This sequence comes from Buphagus erythrorhynchus, assembly GCA_013400855.1. Taxonomy (NCBI): domain Eukaryota; kingdom Metazoa; phylum Chordata; class Aves; order Passeriformes; family Sturnidae; genus Buphagus; species Buphagus erythrorhynchus. The sequence continues at coordinate 269,634 of VZTT01024716.1, forward strand.
GTGGAGGCAGTGAGATATTTCCAGTGAGGTGGCTCAAGCCTGGGAGGATGGTGCTGCTGTGGTTTAAATGGTCCAGCCCAGCCCTGACCCTGCCTGATTTGGGGCACAGTTTGTGCCATGGAAGGGGCATCAGGCAGGAATATTTCCATGTGCATCCAAGGCTGCAAGTCACAGCCTAATCCCAGCAGTTCTGGTGTAAGGCAGAGAATTCCATGGGAGCCAAAGCCCCTGTGCTCCTGGTACCCAGGGTGTCCCTTTGAGAATCTGTCTGTACCCACAAACATAATTTTATTCACACTCAGCCCTTCCTTGGGGAGGGACATCACAGGAGAACCAACCAGCTCCTGAAGGCATCTGCTCTGCAGGCTTTTGGATGAATCACAAGACAAACTGGCAGGAAATCGGGGAGGTTTCTGATAGTCTCTGCTTGTCTTTCAGAAAAAAAACCTCCTTGAAATCAAATTCCATCCACAAGGTACTTTGGTTTTGACACATAAGCATTTTCCAGCAAAACCCCTGTTTCAGCAAAAAAAAATCCCAACTAGTTCTGCTTATGATTAGTGCAAGGCCTTATTCTGTGTGAAGCCCAAGGGTGTGTTCAGTTAAGAGGATTTCCACTGTTTGAATTATAGCTTAGAGCCTCCCCATCTACTGTTCCTAAGTCACAAAAGGCACAATGGAGGAGCTGTTCTTCCTCCTGACTGGTGGAGCCATTCCCTGGGGCTGTTAATTAGAAGGGAAAAAAATTCATCCTTATTCTTCCAGATTCTAATGAATGTCAGTCTGTTCTATTCTCATAGGATTTTCTTTCAGAAATCCAGGAAAATGATGAAAGGAAAAATGGCAGGGGAAAAAAAAAAAAAAAGAAGTGTTCCAAAAGCCTTTTTCCCGTGGCCTATTTGAAAATACCTCACCATTTTTTAGATATAGTCAGTATTAAAGATGAGTACTTCAAAGAAAGTTGGAACTCTTTTGTTAGAATTTTGAGCTGTCAGGCAGCATATTCAGGGTTTATCCCCACAAATCTTCATGTACATCAAAAAATCCCTGTAAATAAGTGAAGCCATGGGGACAAAGACAGATGTGATTTGGGATGTGTGTTTGCTTTTACTGTCAGAAGCACAAAAACTCTGGGGGTCACAATACAAGAAAAACCAGGATGCAATCTCTAGGATTTAAAATACATAAATCCATCTAAATTTAAAATGCAAACTCCACTGTGAGCTTTTACATTAACTTCATTTTTTCTTATTTTATGTACACAAGGTATTACCAAATAATAAAGTACCTAGAAATTGCTAATACTGTAGAAATTACCAAAAGATAAGGTGAAAAGAGAATTTTTAAGACACAGGCTTCTTTCCAAGCAGAGAATATCAGATCAGGGTTTTTTATGTCATCCATCTTTCAAATGTTCTTGTAAACTCATCAATATTTTGGTTGTGATCATCAAACAATCTTTGGGCAGGCAGCTTGAGCAGATCATTTTTATCTGTGTGCTGCTAGATACTATTCCTTATTCTGTGCTCTGAAAGTGGCAGCTTACAACTAAAAGTGAATGACTCTTATTACATCTGAAGATGTACATCATTTAAAATAATATAAAAAGGGGAGAATTCTAGAAAACCAACAGAATTGCTGAGATGTATCATCCTACATTAGCTGAAAATCTGTCCTTTAATGTTTATGAAGAGGAAAATCAAAGTGCAGAGAGGAGCTGGAAGGTGCCATCTGTCTCCTTTTAGTCATTGTTTTGTTTCGAGCTGGGTCTGAACCAAAAACCTGATTCCCCAGTGCTGGAAGCTCTCATGTCATGGTACCCTTGGAAATTGGGAACTGCACACACTAATGACAGCCCTTGGAGTGCTTTTGGCTTCACAGCCATTAGCACGTTTCCCCATTAAATACCAGTTACTTCACAGGGTAATTATTGTGCTGGGTTTACAAATGACAGAGGGTGAGTCAGCTGCAGTCAGGACAGCAGGGTGAAGACCAGGACACGAGAGCTCGTGGTGTTTGCAAGACCCAGAAGTTTTGGCCTGATTCCTCAAAATCCATTCTGTTATTACTCTGTTGCATTTTCATCCTTGATGGGCACCCTAAGCAGCAGAAGTTGCACTGTTGCTGCTCCAGTGAAAGTTCATCAGCCCAGGACAGGGCACTGTGCAAACTGCAGCCTCCAACTCCATCAAAGAGCAGCCATGAACCTCCCAAAGTGTACACACAATATCGTGCCAGCCAGAAAGCCTTTTGGCATCTGCACCTGAACCTGCCTCTCACCAGCTACTTTTTAAATTTCCAAACTTGTAAATAGAGAAAAACAGGTGGATAAAAACAATGCCAGCTAGAGAAGATTGTAGTATAATAAATATGCCAAGCTAAGTAGATCTCAAAGTACTTCTGGAGTGCAGGGCCATAAGCCTTTGAAAATATTAAAAATCAATGAAGCAGTGAAAAATAATTTACAAGATGTGTCTTCAAAGTTCATGGAATGCTGATGGGGTGAATACCTCTTAAAATGTCTCTAAATGTGTGGTAATTTTTCTTTGGATGTATAGCCTCAGATTTATTGAACCATTTAATTATTTTGACAGAGTTCACACTTTGATTCTAATCAGGAGACCTGTGACAGAGCAACTGTTTATCAGACTGCTGTTAATGAAGCAAATAAAGCAATCCTTAAATGCACACATTTCATCTGTACACCTTTCTTACATCATCTGTCTGTGGGGAAGTGGAGCTGTACCAGTTTCTGCAAACTGCACTATGTTATCAACAGCATGCTTCCCTTGTAATTTTACATATTGGAAATCTCATTTACAGAAGTGACACTATATGTAAAGGAGCCACATATGGCTGACTGAACACCTCAACACCTCCAGCTACAGACAGTCAAACTATTGCTAACAACTTGAGAAAAAAAACAGCTCAGCCTTTGTAATCTGAAGTCTGTGACCTGCTGTGATGCATCAGCCTTCAAGTTTTTGGGCCAAATTTTCTCAAATTATCAGCATAGTGAGAGCTAAAAACCATATGTGTGTGTGCATACATATATAAACATGAGATCAAACCAGCAGCAGGTGAATGCTGAGCTGTTGGAATGAATAATCTACTATGTAATAGTTGGTTAGACAAAAATATGTTCTTTTGTTTATTAAGAAGCTGTCTTTTATCAATCACCTTTGATTAGTGAAAAATATTCTTCCTTCTCCTGTTCCTCCTGTTCTGAAGCAATGTGAGCTGCTCCTGCTTTAGATAGGTCACACTGAATTCTTTTCCCCTTTATTGCTGCTGGCAGTTTTACCCTTCTCCCCATGTGTTATTAGCAGTAGAGGAACCAGAAGGAAATGGGGGTTTGGGGAGCTGGCAGAGCCCCAGCTGCTGGTTCACCTGCCTGCAGAGGAATGGCAGCACCATCCTCATTCCTGCTTTTCTTTGCTCTGGAGTCTTGTCTGGCCTGATGTTAGAGGTTGTTTTCATGATACAGATACAAAATGGTCAAAGGTGCTCTGTTGAGAGACAATTCCTGGAAGGTACCAGCAGATCCTGCAGAGGTCACTGGCAGTGGAGCTGTTTCACTGCATCACCCTCAGAACATTTTCTCATCTAACTGCAACAGTGACCTGTAATCCAACCTCAGCCCCAGGGACTGTAGGGTTTTATCTGGGTCTTTTCAAGTAGCAGCAATTACCTTGTCCAATTAGATCTACTTTTATAATTAAATTGTTTCTTTACCAGGCCTTTTGTTGGCCAATAACTAAAGTGTTAGTATGATGAGGGTATAAAACTGCACAGATCTGTGAACAAACTACTCCAATCACCTCAGCCTGCAGAATAATCTGTGCCTGTCCCACCCATGAGAGTCTCCACTCCAGGATTTGTGACAGCTGCCAGATGTCCAACTCCAAGGTGTTCCTCTATTACTGACTGAATTTTGAGTATTTCATTTCTAAAGTATAGTATAAACGTGAAAAATGCTAAAAAATATGTTCTGTTCTAGTGTTCCTTACTTAAAAATTAGAAGCTCCAGAAGATATAATAAGAATAAATATAGTACTTTCACCTCCCTGCTCTGTGCCAGTTCTCCCAGATATCTTCTGAGTTAAAGGCAGTTCTTCTGTTGTCTTTTTAATTTATTTTTTTTTTCCAAAACAATGCATGTACTTTGTGTTGCTTCAAATAATACAGAATAAACTTAGCTAAAAAATTACAGAATGCAGAAGTTTAGTGCTCCAAAGTTGGGAAGTGGGAGCAGAAAAGCTGGTTGTGCATCTTAGTTTCCTTGCCCTGGCAGTCTTTTTTTGCCTCCTTCTCTGCTGTCTCATCTGATCTGCCACAGAGAGAGATCAAACAGGGTGAATCAAAGTCAAACTAATTCAGAAGGTTGGGGCTTTTCTCAGCCACAACATCAATTCTGCTGAATTATAGCATCACTGTACGTTTAGGTTGTACACTAATGCTGCCCTCCTTGTATGATAAAATAAAATAATACTTTTATAACACAGTTAATGCAACATTTGGGATCTTTTTTTTTTGTTTCTGAAATTTATTGATTCTAATTATGCAACAACAGAGCTAAAATTCAGAATGCAAAGACACAGTTTAGCTGTACAAAGAAAAGGTGAGATACTGCAACCTGCCAGAGCACCTGAATTGATTCTTCTGGGCTTCCAGAAGCACTTGCAATGGCCACCTGTGACCTCCCCAGGGTGATGCAGGTGGCAGAGCAGCGTCCCTGCCCTGTCCCATTGTGGTCACTGCAGGCCCCACAACAGAACTGGGCCAGCCAGGGAGTTTGTGGTGTAAATACAGAGAGATGGGAATGATGGAGCTGCCTCAAAACAAAGAACTTTTAATGTAAAATAACAAACACAGAAACCACATGGTACAGGCGACAACTTCCAAAGAGCCTGAAACCCAGAAAGCACAGAGGGGTGTGGATGGGGTGGGGGGCACAGGGTCCAGTCCATGGCCAGGGTAAGGAACAGAACCATGGATGCAGCTGGCCTTTAGCCAACCATGTACTGACACCAAGAACAGCACCTTATTTGTAACACACTAATTAACTTATTAATTCCCATGAGACAGCTCCTCTGTTCTCTCCCCATGATGTAGGATGTCCCCTCTCCTAGCTGGGTGTCTCCCAGGGGTTGAAGTTGAAGATCTCTGCATCTGCAGGTGCAGTCAGCTCCCTGTCCACCTCAATTCCCACACTTTCCCACTGTGACAGCTCCTTGGAAAAGCAGTGGTCTGGTCTCAGACTTAAATTCACTGACCTCTGAACCCTGCTGAGACAGGAAAGCAGGGTGTAATTAAGGATTTTGCCTCTCTAGGAAAGGTGCAGCGGGGGATGAAGCAGCTGGATGGCAGTACTAATGTTGGAAGAATGACAGATTTCAAGTGACAGGAAGAAACAGGTCAGAAAAGGACAGGAGAGAGGTTTGGTGTTCATAAAAATGAGAATATTTGGGTCTGAACATGCACAAGGAAAACACCAGGGCTTGAGTGGCACAGGCAGCATGGAAGGAGAGGCTGGAGAAGAGCAGGGCTCGAAGGAATCCTGCCCTGCTGGGCACAGCCAGCCTCGGGCACGGCTTTGGTTCCATCTCTTCATCTGCTGACACTGTCCAAGGGTGATGGGAGCAAAATTTCAGTCTGCTAAAGGAAGGTGGGCAGCCTCAGTTCTGTGCAGAAATACAGGCTGACTTGATAAAACAACAACTGCAGGGTGGAAGTAGAAAAACTGAAATTTGGGCTGGAGCGCCGGAGCCAGCAGCAACTTTATATCATGTGGCTGAGAAATGTAATGCCCTGAAGTACTAACAAATGCATTTTTATATCTCGAGAGTCTTACAGATTTTTTTTCAGGAAATGTCCTAAAAATCTCAACCTTGATGTTCAAACTCACAATTGTTTTCAGCAAACCTATTTCCCTGGTGAGTTGCCCTCTTTTCTTCTGCAGCAAATTTCTCCTACTTGACTCCCAGTTATGCACAAAGTGATTTACTAGACAGATTGCATTTTTTTCCCTCTTCTGGAAAGTGTCAGTTTCTGAGCAAGATCAAATAACCTTCTGCACTTCAGTATTGACGAATTTTAATTATTAAAACTTTTCTTCCAGGAAAATCTCTTCATGCTGTTTGGTGAGAAACCAGCAATTCTTACTAGTATTCAGAGATGTCTTGAGGAGATCAGGGAACTCTGGAGACAGAATTTTGAATTTGTACTGGGCTCACACTTACACAACTTTTTTTATAAAGTAGAAAGAACTCGATTTTTTTCTTGGCCTTCTTTCTATGTGTCTCCCTTTAAACTTGAGATAATGGGCTTTACAAAGGCTAGAGAAACAGGAACACATAAATTTTTATGCAGTAAAACAAAATCATGCATATATTTAAATGGACTATAAAGCTAAACACTTTGCATATATATAAAGCTTATTAAAATCAGAAATAAATCTTTTATTATTAATCCTTTTAGTGATACTCAGTCCCCCACTGACAGTTTCATATGGAATTCTTTCCTCACAGCAGCCTGGCAAATGGATATTGTTAAAGTGTCAATGAAAAAAAAAGCAGCTACATTGCTATTTGAATTTCTCACATTTAAGTTCTCAGCTTTTCACATCATTGACAAATAATCAGATGTTTTAGCAAGGTAAAAGGATAATTACATTGTTGCTCCATAACTCGAAAGCTAAAGACAGCACTGCCTGCATTTAAAATAAAACACAGCTTTGCCTACAGACACCACAAACCACCTATCTCACCTCGACAACAAACTGTTTACTGCAGGACAATGAAATGAAATACATGCTTAATGATGTAAGATGGACAAAGCAATAAAGTTACAGAGAGAGTCAACATTATCTTCAATTAGGTGTCTACTTTGGTTGAAGAATGCTTAGCATTACAGTTCAAAGAGCTGGATTTTTATCTGCAGTAATTTTCAGCTCCATTTCATCTGTGCACTAAGAGAAAGGGTTTGTTTTTGGTTTTTTTTGCTGTGCAAAAGCCATACAGAGGATATGGTACATAACAAAGAAATTAAATAAAGGAAGAGGTGTCAGGCACAGCACTAGGACTGACTGAAGAAAGTACAGCTGGGAGAATTGGTGAATAGTAATTGCATAGGGGAAAGACTAAGAGAAAACCCACAGGAGACATTGCTTGTATAAAGCCATCATTCCTTGCACACCTAAAAAAGAGCAGCACATTTCCATCACCATGCACAGTCAAATATTGGCATGATTTTATGGGATTGGCATCAATCCAAAGGGAACCAGAGCATTTCCCACAGCCTAGCACTCCAGTCACACTGGGAGCACCCAAACTGGGGACAGCAGGAGCATCACCCACTCTTTGAACCCTCCATCCTGCCCAGGGTGTCCTGGCAGGGGTGGGAGGGGGGCAGGCAGCACTGCTGCTCTCTGCCTGCCCTCCTCACTGCCCACACACTTACTCAGGCTGGAGAAGACCCCTGAGCTCACCTTTGGCTGCTCAGCACCTTGGGGTGTTGTCATCAAAGGGCACAGTGCTGCATGAGGAGATGGAAGCAGGCTGTGCCTTTCACACCCCACCCAGCCATCATTCCCCCATGGAAGCCACAGCATCCCTCTCAGCTGGTGTTCCAGGAGGCTGCAGCTCTCCCAGTGGGAGCTGGTGGCAGCAGGAACTGAGCAGTGGGTGTTGTTTGCATGGCAGTCAGGAACATTCTGAGGGCCAGGCACTGTGCCACCAGAGTAAAGAGCTGCTTTCACAGCCTGACTGAGGTCAGGCTTCCTGCCAGCACAACAGAGTTTACTACATGGACAAAACAAATTTCAAAGACTTCTGTTTGAATTACTGCCCAAAGTCATCTTTTCTAATTGCAGGAAGTCCAACAAACCAAAGACTGGTTCTTCAAGAACTCAGCATTTTAGAGCATGGCATGTTCCCTGATCTTCTTTCATTAAGGCAAAATATCTCTTTGGCATTTCAGGTATTTCCATTTCAGTATTTCCAGCATTTCAGCTGTATAAACTAACCTGCAAATGAATACAGACTGTGTTGTCTAATTCATATAAAAACCTTTGACTTCTGTTGCCTGATGTAGAAAGCTGATAAAAATGCAAATGTGACTTTACTGCTGCCCCTTCCACCCCCATCACATCCATGTCCTGCACTTGTTCAGCAGTGTTTGCCACCACCCTGCTTCTTTCAGCAAAGCCTTCAGAGGAAGCTGAAGGGCTCACTTCAGAAAGATAACTGGCTTAGTTCCAGCTCTGAAGTGTCACTTATCTTCCCTACTGAGTTTAACGCCACTCAAGTCATTCAGAAACAAGATAATTTTATATTTGTCTGCCTTAAGCTGTACTATCTCACATTCTTAGATAATCCCTGTCCTCTTGGTTTTTTTCTTGCTTTCTATTTCTCAACTTCAAATTTGCCTATTCAATTACAAGCATGAAACTGGCTCTTATGCAATTCATATGGACACCAAGATGCACTTGCACTTCCCTTAGCTTTAAAACAAGCTTCCAGGATATTGTTCAACAAATATTAAAATGTCCACTTACCTTCTGCCTGCAGGGCAGATCTGTGCCAGCCTTCTCTGAATCTTTGACTCTGCACCTCTGACAGGTGTTAAACTTCTCAGAATAAATTCTAAAAATTTGACACGAATTTATCATCTCATCTAACACAGCATTAATATCTTAAGGGACCTCTGACAATTCAATAAAGCATCATTCCAGAAATGCTCTTGGCTATTTTGAAACAAGCTGGGCTTTCTCAAACTCTTCTGTGTTTGAACTCTCAACTTAAATTAAAACAGCAACTTAACCAGCAATTACATCCATTTCAGTTCTTTTCCTCTTCTATTAGGCTTTAAAAGTTTTCCTGTTACCATATTTTGATGTGCTGGAAATCAAGTGGAAATCCCACAGTCTTTTGCCAGAACTATTTGGATTCTGGTTTCATTTTATGCCTTTTATGAGTGATGTGTCACAAATTGTCATTGTCATGGATCAATGACACAGATTGAACTCCATAACATGACATTCATTATTGAGATGCTTTCCCCAATACTCGTAATTTTACATCTGAACCTCTCACAATATTGGTACCAAAGAAAAATGCAGCAATTCCCATGTTGGAGTTGATGAGCTGGGCAGAGATGGGAGGGAGATCTTCTCAAAGGCAGAGTAGGACTTGAACATAATTTTCTTAAGTCATAGGTGAGCAACCCAGTCACTAAAGTGGAAGGAGACTCTTGAGGGAAGAGCATGAGAAAAAAAAATCATAGAATTGTTGGAAAAGACCTTTTAATTTAAACACGTTCAGCTGTTATCCTATTATTTGGCAAGGCCATGACTAAACCTCATCCCCAAGTGCCACATCCTTGTGGGATGGTAACTACACCACTGCCCTGGGCAGCCTCCTCCAGGGCTTGATAGCCCTTGGAGGGGAAAAATTTTCCTAAAATCCAGTGTAAACCTCCCTTGGCACAACTTGAAGTAATTTTCTCTCATCCTGTTGCTTGTTAGCTGAGAGAAGAGACCAGCCCCCACCTGGCTCCCACCTCTTCTCCAATGGACAGTACCAATAGCTTCTTAAAATACATCCTTAGATTTATTCTGTGCTTTCCTCATACACACACATTGCTGGCACTTTAAGAATATGAAGTCTCGTGCTTCATTATTGGCACAAATAAAAAAATAGCATTATGAATTTACAATACACTTCTGTGCTCAAAAGAGCAGGTAAAACTGATAATTGCCTTATTTCTGCTTTTGGTTTGAAACCCTAAGACTAACCATTACTTGTTATATAACATTAAACTTTATTTTTCCTTACTAGATGATGAAATGAGGACAAAAGGGGCAAGATCTAGATTTTCACTAGACCAAATTCTTTTAACTTTTTTTTTGCTCATCCTTTTATTCATCAGTCTCTGATGTGTCTCTGCCCTTGCCCATCATGCCCAGCCCCTGAACAGAAATGGAACTAGAGATGACTTTTTGGCAAGGTGGACTGAGAGCTCTGGTGGATTTTGGAGAAGGCTTGAGCTGCTAATTCCTCTGTCAGTGACCTGCTCTGGCATCCTTTGTATTCAGTGTCTCAGGGCAATGCAGTGAACAACAGAAATAGCATAAATCACCACTTCCCCACATCCTTGACATGCAGGAACCATTTTCTGCTGCTTTCTGGGCTCATTGTGAAAGAAACACAGAATTCTAGCAGAAATACAGAGCACCATTATGTAACTGAATCTACCAAATGGAGCATTTATATCGAGTTCATCATCGTGGTGTCTGAGCATCTGTTGTATTTAAAATGAGGAAATATTTTAAATGCAGTGTTTAGTCAGAAAATCCTGCACGAATCCAGAAATGATGATAGACTAATCTCACAGTGGTTGTTTTTTTCTTACATTACCCCTACTCTCTGTGAAGACACAACTTTTGTAGATGATGGATTGGGTCAGTGCCAAATTACAGCTGCAGTGACATTCTGCATCAGCCAAGACATAATCAACATTAAGCATTTGAGCCTCAAACTTCAATTTGATCCTCACACAAAGGAAATTGCAGAGAAGTGCCATTATTTGTGTTTCCCCAGCTCTTGCTCATCTGCTAACAATGACAGTGGTTGAGTGGCAGGTCAGACAGAAATGCCCATGTTGGGAGCAGTTGGCTCAGCAATGACTCCCCTGGCAAAAACCCTCCCTGCCTCTGCCAGCAGCCAAGGAGCTCCTCTGGACCTCTGGGGCTCACTTTGGGTTTTTCTTTCCTTGCATTTTCTGCTGTGTGGAAGACAGTACGAATGCTTGTGACACTTGCAACTGTTCCAGAAGCATTTGGATGTCAGGAATCCATCACCTCTCACTTCTGCTTTTTCAGCCGATTTACTTAATTTTTTTGTTGTTGGCACAAAGGTGAAAGTCAAATTTGAGAGCAAATTCTGAGCTATGACAGCCAATCTGATCTCTTCAGACAGTAATTTGTACTTTTCACTGTAGTCCTGGGGATGCTTAAGAGAAACGTCAAGTTTTAAATATTACCTAAACTAATCTTGTTTTCTACTTGCAAATAAATTAAAGTAAGACTTAGGAATGAAATCAGAGTATATATAAACATTAAAGAGAAAGACTTAATTGTCTACACTTCATTCAGATCATATTTTTTTAATATGTTCTAGCTTCAGTGGTTGCATATAAACAGGGAATAAGGCTCTGCTAGAGCCTCATCAGTGTAAATACACCAGGCCAGCAGCCCAAATGGCATCTAGAAATAACTAGAGATAACTGCTTTAACCTAAAGTAGGTTATGGCAGAGCCTTTTATATATTTATAGATATATAAAAAATACATATATATA
>VZTT01024716.1:286921-298739 GCA_013400855.1 Buphagus erythrorhynchus
AACAGGGTTTAATGCCTGTATTTGTCAAACTGTAATTCAGATCATGGACTGGTGGACTTACATCTTCAAGTGGCAAAGCGAGGTTTGGTTTGTGTAACTTGATTGTGCACTGCAGATCCTGCAGGGACATCATTCCTGCAGAAAAATCCTCACAATTGCATTTCAGACTGAATAACCAGACCTCACATGCATCCAAAAGACAGTTTGACAAATACAGGCATTAAACCCTGTTTCAGTGAGGTTTAGGGGGCGGTTTTTTCCCTCATTATAAACTTGGACAGCACATTATAATGACATTTCTTTACTNCAGGACTACTTAACTGCCACCAGAGTTCATTAAATTTGTTCATCTTTTTCTTTAAAAAAAAAAGGTACAAATTACAATGTAAATTGTAACAGTGTCTGGTGATCCTAGACAAATCAAATATCAAGATTCTGGGTAAGACATTTACATAGGCAGTGAGACAAGGGAACTGTGCCTTTGTAATGTAAAAGTTCCAGCAAATAATAAAACTAAAAAGCAGAAGGAGAGCTGCAGGAACTCAGGAGAACCTGGTTAACAATAATACAGTAAGTGCTTAACTGTGGGAGCCTCTGTAACCAAGTTTGCAGAATCTGGGGCCAGTGAATATCATTATTTTGAATTCTGCAAGTGGTGGTTTTAACAATTCCAAACTCATATCCCATATGTTTCCTCAAATATTTCAACCCCTGACTCCTCTGTGCTTAGCTTGAGGCTGCAGAGTCAGATTATTTGTTGCCCATGGCAAGTGCTGCTGGAGCAGGGAAGTGATGTCAGCCCCTGCAGTGCAATCTGTGACTGGATGTGGGTGAATTCTCTGGCTGGCAATTCAGAGGGAGCCACGCTGATCCTGTACCAGCTGGAGCCAGATGGAGACTGAAATTATTCAGATGACACGTACTGCAAACGCCTGAAAAATGACCCTGCTGCAAAGTACCCAAAGCAGAGATGGGATCCCAGTACAAACCAGGCACTGTGGGGGGAGTTTGCAAACACTGGCTGGGATGATTTGCCACTGGTTAATTGTAATCCTTCCCTTATCCTTCCCTAGGTTCAGCTGATCCACTATAACCATGAGCTGTACACAAATGTCACAGAAGCTGCAAAGAGTCCCAATGGGTTGGTGGTAGTTTCCATATTTATGAAAGTAAGTATTCCATACTACAGATTCCTAATATACAGACAGTAAACTTTTCCCTGAACTGTAAATGTAGGAGTTAGACTCCTCATTATGCTACAGCAGTGCCCAGAGGCTCTGATCTGGAATCCAGGGGCAGCTTCATCCTGGACTGAGCACACCATCTCTGCTTCAAAGCTTTTACAATGTAAGGGAAATTAAACAGGATAAGGGAGGTGGGGGGAAAAAATCCCTTACATCATAAACATCACTCATAAAACTTTAATGGCTATGGCAGAAGTCACTAGCTTTGCAGATTTAATGTTTCTTCATGAAATGTTATTCATCCAAATCTCTTCTAGAAGGTTGAGGCCCTGGGAAAGAGGGCATGTCATGCTGATGTGTCAAAACCAGCAAAATCAGTTTTTCTCAGTGTTATTTAAAACATCTTAAAACTATCAAAACTGAAAGAATGTTAAAAGTAGAACTTCTAATATCTTCCATTTCACAGAGCTACAAAGAAGTGAATATTTTGTCTCCATCCTGTTGCATTCAAGGTACATAGTTAAGTCTATAATGTATAGTGATCTAACACTGAACTCAAGACTTTGGTTTTCCCAAACCTCTTTAATTACATTGGAGAAACCTTTTCTCTCATTCTATATAAAAAAATTCATTCTTCCCTCTAAATATTGTTAATATTCTGTCATTATTTATCTCTGTTTCGTCAGTCTAAAAAAGTGAGTAATGCTGAAATCCACCTCATCACACCTTAGGTATGGGATAAGGGGATTAGTACTCTAATCCCATTTCATAAAGGTCCTAACAAAGCACTAACCTCAGAATTAAAAGTATGCATTTCCCAGAGCATACTGAATAATTAGATATGAAAGGCAATTTTCACACAGGCCTAATATTTAAGAAAGATATTTAGATTTTTTTTTCCATCCAAAATATATTGTATTATGACCCAACAATCTGACCTGCATTCATGAAAAAGGGAGAATTAAAGAGGGAATCTTGTCAATATTTAGAAGTACCTGCAGGGAGGTGTCAGAGGATGGACCAGGCTCTGCTGGGGCTGCTGAGCAACAGGAAAGAGGCAGCAAGGGGGCAGAATCTGACACATGGAAACTTCCACCTGAACTTGAGGTGTTACCTCATATGTTACCCAGACATAAACCAGAGGAAGAGAGCTTTAATTTGCAATTAAAATAGCCTGCTGCAAGGAAAATGTATTTATCAGTAAATAAAATAACAGAATACTAATGAAAATCATGGCTAATATATCAACCACCTGCAAATTTCGTCAGAGCTGTTGGAGAAGAAACTGTGCTCACAGTTTTATTCAGGCTTTAATTTCTGTTCACCCTGTTCTTCCATCCTTGTGCTTTATTTATTTTACCAACTTTCTATCAAGCTTCTTTAGAAAAACAAGTAAGTAATTATTTCCTTCTCCCACAATGAAAAAAAGGCAGAACCCAATTGGAGGAGTATCAGAGAGTGAGTGTGTGTGTGCACACGTGGAAGAGCTGCAGTTCTGGCAAGGAAGTGGTTGTGAGAAAATTTTGACATTGTGCATTTTCTCTTCTGTAGGTATCTGAATCATCAAATCCATTTCTAAATCGTATGCTTAACAGAGACACCATAACAAGAATAACGTATAAGAGTAAGTTTCTTTTCATTTCCTCTGGTAACTGTGTTCTTTCAGTATCAAATAACACATTTAGTGATCCTGAAACAAAAGGCACTTCACTGTGGGCAGAAGTTCCAGGTTTGCATTGCCAGCAACTCTGCATGATAAACTCAGGAATGTGAAAAAGCTCATTAGGTCATCACTTTATCAAATGAATTTTGAACTTCAAAGTCTGTTTTATGTCTGAAGGTGCAACAACAGATTAATGAAATTCTATTTGACACATAAATATACTGTATTCACACAGAATGCTCAGGAGAAACTGCCTACTGTTAGCAGTAAAGGGGCATGTGGAGCAGCCTGGATTATATCAGATCTGGTTATGTCAGGATGCTGCACCATTAATTGGATTTAGTATTCATCAGTGTTTTCTTCTTGTACAGAAAAGTTACAACATTCCTATTCCACTACTGCTGCATTTAACAGATATAGAAAGAGGTCATTAACATTAATTAATTAATTAATTAATAATATCATTAATTTGTTGTATTCACATTTGAAAAGCTTTTAACTGATGATCCTCGATAATTCCATGTTCATATATTGACCTTGTGGAAAACTGGAGCTTAATTAAGGTATTTCAGAGAAAATAATGAAAAATATATATAAAAACTTAAACCTCTTCTCCTGAAGACCTCATTTCTTTTGTCAGATTGAAGTTTGTAATTCAACAAAACCAGCATTTAACTTTCAGAAAGTACACAGCAAACTGATAACACAAATAGTTCCTTGTCCTCTCCTGCTGCAGCTCACATACCTTTCACCCCCCTGACGTTCTTCTGATTTTACCTGACAGTTAACAAATCTTGTTGCACCTTTGGTCCAAATAAGAGGCTTCTATGATAATAAAACTCAATTCTCTACAAAAGGAAGGCAACAGAGGGTTCTCCTCAGAATGTTTTTTGCAGATTGTTCTCTCAGGATCAAATGTCATCTTCTCTGCATGGAAGGAGCAGATCAGTCCCATTTTTAAACTGCTTGTCCTGATTCCTTGCAAAAACATTGCAAGGCTGTTCTGCAAGAGCTTCCTGCCTGCCAGTGCTGCTGCAGCATCCTGGGAACAGGGAATTATTGTTATGGCTGTGGGTGCTTTTCCCTGCTCTTTCACCCACAAATTCCATATTCCCAGCTTCTGTCTGGGAACCAGCCAGATGTTCTCCCATGGGGCCACACCCTCCCAATACCAAATATTCCATTTGTATGCTACATTTACAGTGGGAACTCCTCCTCTCTGGAGCTGTCAGCATCCCACAACCTCCCATTGCTTGTTTGGTCTCCTTACAAGGGAAACACAATTCCAATCACACCTAATTTGGGTTTACTAAATGAAATTTTGCATGAATGTGAATACATAAAACACAAACTGGAAAAGCAGTGATTAACAGATGGCTTTAATTAAATTGCTTTAATTTTTAACCACTGTTTTTGCTAAGTTTATCCATTTAAAATTAAACCCCTGGTAGACACAATGCACATAATATTCCACAGGGCATTGGGTTACTTACTGTAGTAACAAGTATTGACTGGGAATTTTTAGTGTAAATTGGGAACATGAAAGTGTTATTGAAAGTAATTTTGCAGTTGTCTTGAATGATGGATTATAGCATCATTGCTGAAAACTAATCTTACCTCTAAGTGCAAGGATTCCTAGTGTGCCTTCAGCAGCTGGAGTTTTCCAGCTTCTGCTTTCAGGGCTGCATGCTGAAGTCAGTACTCAGCACAGTGCTGACAAAATGCCCAGACCTCATGTGCTCAACAGGAGAGTGGAGGGAATGATAAATGGAGCACTGCTTCAGAGTCAGGACAGTTCATAACATAAATAAAAGGGTTTGGTTTGGTTTTTTTTAAAGAAGAGCAACGAAATTAAGTGCTGTCTCTCCTGCTGCATGAAATTTCCATGGGCAAAGAGCATTAAAAGGGAAATTTTTACTCTTAGATATTAATGGCTACAGTGAAGTAAAGTGGACCCCAAGGAATTTTTAAGGAGATTTTAAAGGCGTGTTTTATTCTGTTATCACAGCCCAAAGAATCAACTGTGAGCAAGCTGAAAAAAGGTTTTTTTCAAGCAGGCTTTAGTCAGAAGCTCTGTGGATATCTCATAAGAAAACTGCTTTATTATTCCTCATTAAGTGTGCCATTTGAGGGGATAAGTTAGTTTTCTTTCAAAACACTTATGCTACATGAGCTTTCACCCAGTGTTTGATTAACATCAGGGAAAAAAGTAACTTTTTAGATACACAAAATTCCACATAAAAATTTGGTCTTGTCATTGTCTGGTAAGCAGAGAAACTGAGCATCTCTACATTCCTTACCCTGTAAATCTAACCTAGATCCTTTTCTGGATTACCATGATACAAACTTTAAAATCAAATGTACCTTCCTCCATTCAATAAACAATATATTCCCTATAAAAAGCATTATCATAAAAAGAACATGCACAGGTTTTGTTTGAAAGCTGACCCCACACATCTGTCAGAAACCTGGGCATTAAAGGATTTCCATCATTTCCTAGGTAAATTGTCAGAGTCAAGGCCTTTATGTAAATGAGTGTGAAATCTAATGAAATCTAATTTGTAGAGAGAAGAATTCCAGGGTTTGGACATTCCCCTAAGGCATCAGCAGATCAAGAGAAACAGATTGTGGGCTGCAGATAGGAGTGATGCTGAGGATCCAGCAAAGGCTGGATGGCTTTATGAAGGGAAGTTTGTCACTGGCAAGAGATCATAAGTGGTGGTTTTGAGCATTTTGAAGGTATTTGCAGTAAATATAAGCAAGGCTTTGAAGTGCTGCAGTCTGGTATTAATACCAAGCCAGCAGGTCTGCTTCAGCTCCAGAGCAAGAAACCCTCCCTAAGATGTGGGGAAAGGGTAGACTTGTTCATGGGAAAGATGTTGGTAACCAAATCTTTATTGTGTATTCTCCTGTCATGGAGGAAAGTTGGCTCCCATGGGAATATAACTCTTATACAGGCATTAATAAGTGCTACATTTTCTTGGACAAACTCTTACTTCATTCACCCCTATCTTCCACTTTTCCTGAAGTTTCTCATATCAATATCCCTTGCCTGTATTAATCTTCATTTGGTTTTCCATCTCCTAGTAAACATTTCAGGGCACATTCTACGTGGTTGAAATGATTTTAGCCCAGCTGAAGCCAGTATGGCTGTGAGAAAGCAGAATTGGTCCTTGGGGATCTCTTCTGCCTGACTCTGTGCCACTTGGTGCTAAACACACCATTCTCCATGACTCATAAATAATGAACAGGATGTTCATGTGGGAAAGGGAGAAGTGTGGGATGATTCATTGGAAACAGGCACTGGCATGAAAAAAAATCCATCAGTTCTCTTCTGATGCAATTCTAGCAAAATTATCAGTGCACTGCAAATAATGTTTTTAATGACTAGCACACAGGTGTATGCAGTCATCTCTACTTGTTCAAATAAAACTGCATTTTGACTGTGTTTTAATGCTTCTGTCGAAGATTTGTGTTTAGAAAGAGGCTGTCATGGGCCAGTGAAGCCTGGGGGTGTTAGAGGAGGTGACAGTCACCTCCCAGACACTGATGGCACTTTGCCTTGTGCTGGAGGTGCAGCCAGCCATCAGCAGGACAGTCACCCTGGCTCCAGCTGCAGGGACAGGGCAGAGGACTCTTGTTCTCACAAGCATGAGAGGACCTGCCAAGATTTTATTTTGTAAAATAACAAACACATTTCAAATATGAAATAACAGTAAGGCCCTGGTCAATGAGGCATGAACATTACACTCTCACCTTGGCAGTTTAACTGATGCTGTTGCTGCCAATATTGTTGCCCCAAAACCCTGTACCATGTTGACTATGCTGTGTTAAAACAAAAACAAGGTCACATTTGCTCTGCTTGTGTTCTTTGATTTTCTGTTGCCCAGGACAATAGTCTGCAGCCTTTCTTTTTTTTTTCCATTAGATTGTACAAGACAAGTATTTTGCTCATCTAAGTTATTTCCTTCAGCTACAATATGTTAAATTCAAGTTAAATTACACCTTTCTTTTTTAGCTCTTATACACTTCCTTGATCATTGGGATTTCTCTGCAAATCAAGGCCAGTTCATGTTGAGCATGGAAAGAGGGAACAGCTCAGTGTGCACTTTTCCTTGCCTGCATTTTAATGTTCCCTCTGCAAATGAACCAAATTGGAGACACCACACACTAGTGAAAAGGTTCAAAGAGATCTCACAATGTTACAAATCATAACCACCCCAGCTTTCTCTGAGATACACACAAGCAGCAGTGTATCAGTAATAAAAAATGTTTATCCCTGAGTGGATGAACTCCTACAGCCTAAGATTTGGCAGGAAAATCTGAGTTTTAGCTTTGACAGCACTGCCAAAAGTACTGCAGGGCCAGCATTACCCAAGAGAAATAGTGCAGGTAGTACAGAAAACACTGAGGACCTCTGATGAGTTTTGAAAGATGTAACCATATCTCATTATATTTTGGTACACATCCACAGAATAAATTCTGTTGCAGAGGAGTACACTTCATTAATTCCCAGGCAGCCTTAAAATAAAGGCAGGGGTCCTGGTACTGTTTCCCAGCAAGTTTTTCACCTGCAGTTTAGCTTTGTGAGGGAGCTGGCACTGCAGCCACTGTGCACATGGAGGCTCCATGGAGCAGCTTCATTATCATGCATTAACTGCAGCTTTATTATCATGCATTAACTGCAGCTTTATTATCATGCATTAACTGCAGCTTCCTCTCCTGCCACAAGGGCAGTTAACTTTTAACTCTCTTGGCCTTCCTGAGGCTTTGTTGAGCAAGAATTGTTAATCACCCCAAAAAAAGGAAAGTTGGCATTCTCCAAAGGCTTCTGCATCTCAATCAAAAACTGCAGCTTCAAGAAGTTTTTGACTCCAGTCCCTAAATGTGATTCAGAGTTGTGCTGTGAGTGCCTGTGCTCAGCTCTGTGTGTAAATGGGAATGTCAGTGCAGCTGCACCCAGCAGGGTCAGGGATGTTTCTTGTGTTGTTTGTTCTTTTCTGAACTGCTGGAGCATCCAGAAATGTTAAACTTCATTCTTTGGTAAAACTGAACATCATGTCATCGTGTTCTGGAATTAGGAGACATGAAAAGGGTGGTGGTGTTTGTTTGTTGTGTTTGTTTTGCTTTGTTTGTTCGTTTTTTGTTTTGTGATGCTGCTATTTTACCTGGGTTGTTCTCCTCTTTCTCCAGATGATGCATACTTACTACAGGGGCTTAATATTGAGGAACTTTATCCAGAGACATCTAGTTTCATTACATATGATGGGTCAATGACAATTCCACCCTGCTATGAAACAGCAAGCTGGATAATAATGAACAAACCTGTCTACATAACAAGGATGCAGGTAAAGCAATTTACAAATTATTCAATCTGGGATAGGTACAAAATACTATTTTAAATATAATATTTATAGCTTTACATTAGATTCAACTCTTGTGCTGTAGGGATCTCTGCATGCAATTTATACAGCTTGCAGAAGCACTGAAGAGGTTTTTTGTCCAAATAAAAATATTGACTGTTTAGAGCTCCATCAGTATCTAGACACATAAACTTTGAGGGGGGCCTTGTTTTCAGTGAGGGTTTGAACCAAATGGTTTCCAGCAGTCTCTTCACAACTGCATCATTCTGTGATGCTGTGAAAAGTTACCTGGGGACTCTAGAACAGGTACAGCAGTGTTGTACAAACATAACTGAGGTTTTTAAGGATAGCAGAGGCCATTCCTAGGTCTGAATAAGCACATGTCCATAGCACTTTAATGTGACATCTGGAGCCTTCTGGAAATAAAATCAGCCAGTGCTTTCTGGTATAGAATAAAATTACAGGATACACACAGAATAAAATTACAGGATACACACCACAAATACCTTTGGAAAAATCAGATTGGTATATTTAAGCCCCTATTAGAGAGAAGCAGGATAAATTATGCAAGAGAAAACACAACTTCCCATCCAAAGGAAGCTGCTCAGGAAACACACCAGTGGAAAAATCTCAAAAACTACAGTTCTGTACAACTTGCTTACAAATGCCAGCGCCTGGCATCAAAAAACAGCAAATTTTAACAGCAATTACCCTCTTCTCCAGTGTTTCCATCAGTGAGTTGCCTACAGAGCTGTGCTGGAGCCCCCAGGAATACTTGAACCACCATCTGCCTGCCCCAGGCAGGCAGGAGAAGAAGTATGGCCTGAGAAATGAAATGAGGAACAAGAAAACAACCCAAAATATCACTTTGGGGTTTAAACTCATATTAACATTGTAAATAAGATGACTTTTAATAGCCTGAGATGTTTTATTTTTGTGATATTCCTTCTGTCCAGTTTAGGCTGGAGGCAGAGAAAGCACTTTGTTTCTCTTCTAAGTGGGTGATTTGGGAAAATGACACAGCTGAGCACAGGGAAAAATGCTCAATATTGTGGACTTTTCAAACACAGGACCTGAATATTTTCCTACAAGCAGCATTTTTAGGTCCAACATTAATATGCAAAATAAGGATTAGAATATTTCTAGTTTGTGCTGCTACCTATGGGTTATAACCTCATGGCACTTGCTCCTTGTCATGCTTTAATGGTTAATCACATCCTTCATTAATACTTAGTTATATCCTCTATTATTAATGCTGCTAATGGATTTTTTGGAATACTTACTAATTATGTTGTATACTCAGACTGAAAAAGCAATGCCCAGGTCAAATTTTCCCTAGAAGCTGTTAAAGACTTCCAGTACATAAAACCCAGCTACTGGATTTCCCCATTAAGTGCCATAAACAAACCTCTTAAATTGTACACTGACATAGAAGATATTTTTATTCTATATCTTTAAACCAAAATATTGAGGATTTCTGGTTTGTAACTTGAAACTTTTTTTTTTCCCTCTCTGATTTTGGTTGACTTGAATCAATTAAGAGTTGCATTAGCCACCATCACAGCCATTTCTGTTCTGTCAGCCAGTGCTGGATGCACAGGATGATTCAGTATTTCCTCTGTGCTGTGAAACCATCTCAGAAGAAGGCAGGAGTCTGCTGTAGGAACACTCAGTCACAGCAGAGACAGCATCATGACAGACCTGTCACCAAAAAAAAAGCTCTCACTTTTTAACATCATTAATTTCAGGACTTCAGCAGCATCACTGTCAGTTTTCCTTCCCATCCAGCCTGCCCTACCTGGTTCTTGAATAACACCAACCAAAGCTGTGGCTTCTCCACTGAAAGCTGCACTGATGGCTACAAAATTCAGGAAATTAGCTCTTGTCATTCATCAGCTTCATTTGCTCTGTGCCAGCTGCTGCCATCCAGCACTGTGGATTCCATTACCTCCTGGCTCACCCAAGGACACTGCAATACTGTGTTCATTTGAGCCCCACAAAAATAACCAGTTTACTGGTTACTCTCATTTAAAATGGGGCTCAAAAACAGAAGAGCACACAAGGAATGGTTTTAAGTTAACTCTGACTACAAACTGTCAGAGTTAACTTAAATTCTGTTTCACTGAAATTCTGTTTGACTTCCATTTATTAACTAATCTATTTAACAGTGTTGTATGTTGTTTGCTTACATCAAGGACCAGTACTAAACCCCTTGTTTTGTCTTTATAGATGCATTCTTTACGACTGCTAAGCCAGAATCAGCCATCACAGATATTTCTGAGCATGAGTGACAATTTCAGACCAGTCCAGCCTCTCAACAATCGATGTATCCGAACCAATATCAACTTTAGTTTACAGGGAAAAGATTGTCCAAACAATAGAGCACAGAAACTACAGTATAGAGGTATGTTCCACCTCCACAATAACCCTTTCTATTCACTGAGCTCCTTTCTTTGAGAAGGGCATAACAAGGCACACAAATAAAAACACATAAAACTCAGATCTGGGGGAATAACTGTGTCATCAAATGCCACACATTGGAAATAGATGAGTAAATGTGCAGGAAAAGCATGACAAAAAACAGCCTGGGACATCAAATGTGTGTTTTAGAAGTACACAGGAGAGGTCCTTGGTTTTCTAGCCTCATTTTAAAGTCTTCTCACCTTACAAAGTGTATTTTGCTCTGGTTTACTCACCCACAAAGGGGAATGAGCTAGTCTTGATGACAACTGATCTCAAACAAAATTAATAATTGATAAGGCTTAATTTCACTGTCAAGGTGCCCCACCATAACAAACACCTGAACTGCCAAGTGTTGTGTCAGGCTTTGGGTATAAACAGTGAAGCAGCTCAGTGCCCTGCAGCTGGAGTCCTGCCCTGCCACAGCTGTGGCACACAGCTCAGCTCCAGTGTTCCCGTGCATCTTTGAGCCCCATGCACACAAACAATGGTGCTGAAGTGCCCTCACAGCAGTAATACCATCATTATGGAGTAGCACTAAAGGAAAAGAAAGGACATTTTCAGCAGCAAGGCAGATGACCATGCTGCAATACTTCCAAGAAACAGTCATTCAGATTTAATTCTTTGCTAGAAAGAGGAGGAAACTGAACCTCCTGGCTTTCTTAAGACATTTTGTCTAAGTGCCTAATACAGTGTTAAATCAGTTTGATTCACAATGTTAAATCAGTTTCATATTTGGAGTTTATTGAACCATAATTGGTTTTTTTTTTTTGTTTCTCTTCCAGTAAATGAATGGCTCCTCAAATGAGACAGAGCAGGCAGGACCCAAATCCTCAGTGGAATGCTCCTTCTGGGAACTGAATTCATCTGCAATGCACCCACCCTCCCTCTCTGGGCTCACGTGCACCATGTGCTCTGGGGAAAGAGCTGCCCTGCTGGAAAACTCCTCCAAATTCATTCATGTGATTGGTGGCCATTTCAAAACAAAACAAAACAAAGAAAAAGAAAAAGTATTACAGTAAACGTGATTATAATTTTCCTGAACTAATTTAGAGTCACAAAGAAAGACTTTTCAGCCTTTGTACATATGAAATTCTTCCTCTTCTCCCCCCCCTCCCTCAATTGAAAAAAAAAAAAAAAAAAAAAAA
>VZTT01024716.1:298767-321337 GCA_013400855.1 Buphagus erythrorhynchus
GGCTCAGTACAGCATCAAAGTGGAGTTGTGTTCTGTGTGCCAAGTAATCCTTGGAAAGCTTTCATTATTCACAATCATTAATGGATACTGACAAGACAGAACAAGACTACTGTAAAGGAAACTTATTTCTAAGTTATGATCTTTCTGTTAATATAATTTAAAAAGGGACAGACTTTGAGAGATAAGTATTGTAAATATATCACTGCAGAATATAAAGGAAATTGAAATATTTCCCTCTGTCACATATCCATAGTAGGATTTGGCAAAATCAGAATATATCCATTTTCTGTTTCTTGTTTTACAACAGATCATACGTTGTGTTGGTTACTATTAACAGCTCAATAAATGTCTTTAACAAATTAATTTAGTTAAATTGCTTTGATTTCTTTTTTCCTTTCTGAAATAACAAACCTCTACTACTTGTGGATGCATTATTTGTGTTTTTCTCTTTCTTTGTTCTTTTTTTTCTTTCTTTTTTTACATCATGTCTTTGCAGCCCATTCAAGTGAGTTAATGACAATTGGGAATGCACTTAGAGGTGGTATAACTTTAACTCCACTTTTATGGTCCATCATTAACAGGAACTGGGCTCAGAAGCAGAAAGCAGTTGAAACATATCTCAGTTTTAAATTGTCATTTTCCTTGCTGAAGCCATTATTGGAACAAACATTCAATCCTGTAAATTGGTGGTGAAAGGGATATTTTTTCTTTACAGATAAAGCAGGAGCTGACCAAGTAAAAGCAAATGCCTTTTTTTCTTATTTATAATGGTCATTCACTGTGTTTGGTTACTGTCAAGAACTCAATAAATGTGTTTAACAAGTTCACACAGCGCATGTTTGACCTTCTTGAATACTGAGGGATTTTTCAGGGATTTGGTTTTGGTTTTTTTTCAGTCTGGAGAGGGGTCAGGTCTCATGATCTCCCATCCCTAATGCTCACAGTGTACCACATTTAAGTTCCAAGAAAGCAAGATGAAGCCAGAAAATGCTCTGGCACCAAGGAATTGTTTATACCAAATGGAAGCACAGGCACTTCAGGAAGTGTGAGGGAGCAGCCAGGGAGCTTCAATGTGACAAAAATGTGGTTTTATCTGTGCCTGTAGGGAGCAGTGCCAGGAACACCAGACAGGAGAGTTGAGAGTCTGTGGTTTGGAAAGATTGCAGCTTGTAGAGTGAGAAGAGAGCAGGACTGGCCTTCAGGGGACCCTCAGGATGGAGATGGGAAACTGTGAGGAACCCCAAATGATCAAGAGTTAATTGCTCAGTGCCAGGTGCAGGGAAGGTGGGAAGGGCTGGCACAGGGGTGCCCTGTCTGCACGGGGTCCTGGGCTGGGGACCCTGCCTGGGAGGATCCTCTGCACATTGTAAATGACCTGATCCTCAAGGTGTTTAATTTCCAGGATCCTGTTTGTGTCTGTAAAATACCTGATCCTCAAGTTAGTTCATTTGAAGCATTTCAGATGATTTCCAACACCATGCAGTGACTGAAAAATCCACAACACAGCCACAGAAATGTCACACAGCATGTGTTACACTGTAGATTAATACTGTCAAATTCTGTAATTGAAAAAAGCAAAATTGCCACCTCAAGGTTTACCTAGCTAATAAAAACTGAAAAACAATGGAAATCGCATGCCTTCAATATTTTTGAGTGATTTATAACTTATAAACTTGTTTCTCCTACTTGTTTGGTGTCTTTTAAGCTTGACTTAGGGTGCAGAGTAAAGTTACTGGGAGCATAAAATCCACAATTCATCAATCTCTATTTTTGGACTAATATCCAGCAGTTGTTGGTCCAAGTTTTTCAGTGACAGAAGGTAAGGAAGATAAGCCAGTCCTTCATAATAAAAGTTGTAATAAGTAATAAACCTCCTTTCTATTTTAATGAAAGTTGATAGAGGGATTTAAGGGGAGGGAGAGATGTGCTAGGAGGGACTAGTCCTAGGAAGGAATCATGCTGTGCTTTGAATTCACCCTGCAAATTGAGAAAGGGAGTAAACTGGGACACCACAAACATACTTGTCAACATTTCCAACTCCATTTCGTGAGTTAAGATTTCATATCTTGCCATGAATTGCTTAGGTTTTTGTTTTAATAATCATAGTTTGCAGCAGAAATAGACCCAAATAACACTTAGAATTGTGTTTTGCCTATTTCAGTTGTGCTCACATCCAGCCCCAGTTGTTCAGATCAGGCTCAGATACTTCTCTGCTCCATCTCTTGGTTCTTTCTCAGCAGAGAGAGGGAGAGTTTTATGCTTTGCTTCTAGCTAGCTTCTTTTTTGTTAGTGGTCTGAAGAAGTCTCTTGGGACTGCATAGAGCTTCTGTGGTGATTTCTGCAGCTTTTTCTGGAACTCTCCAGTTTATCTGTGGTCTGAGAACATACCTGGGATGCTGCATCCCAGCTCCAGACCTTGGCAGAGGCCATGCAGAACCCTAAAGCCCACCAGCTTTCTCCACTGTGACAAGATTTTAATATCTAACATTATATATTTTTTTTTCCCGTGCCTGCATGCACTGCGTGTGTTAAATAAACAGGGCTTTTTTCACTTTCCTCCAAGAAATTCCTCTCAGACTGTTATAAATACATATTATAAAATCAGCTTTTCACAAATACTAAGATGAATGCTGTATGTATGGTGTTAAAATAACTTTGCTGTAAAGATACAGTTTTTATTTCTGCTATTAACAAAACTTAGACATAGTAGTGGGATAGCTGATATACAGTTATGGTTGTAATTGAACTGCCTGTTTTAGGATAACATCCAGTGAACATATGATGATATGCTACTGATATGCCAAGTATCAGCACCTGCCATCTGAAAAAAGTATGGACCAAGGCCCAAACTGGAAGTAATAATAAGAACAGACTAAAACCACAGCCAGGAAACACACATGCTCTAAAAAGGCAGGCCCAAGGAGTGGCCATGCTAAACAGTTCCTAGAATATGTAAACTAATTTGTAGAAAATGGTTTATAAATATGCAACAGGCTGATATAATAGAAAAGGTATTTAAAGAGTCACTCCAAAGATAGTAGGTGTGCTCATGGCTAAAGGCCAAGCACCTGGCCATTAATCCTTTGCTTTATTATCATTGTCTCCTATTGTCTTTTATTAAACTTTTTAAATTTTACCAGGAAAGTGAACTTTGTTTTTCACAGTGTCACTGGTGGGGGAGGGAGTGCCAAATCCTGACTTCTTTAGATGAGATGCTCCTTTCAGGATCTCTCCTCCTAACTTGTCTCAAACTGAGACACAAAGCTGAAAATTTTGCAGCTTTCAGGAGGTGAACCTTCCCTAAAAGTGAGGAACTAAAAGGAAAACAGTAAATGGCCCATGTATTTTATTGCAGATACCAGATTTGTAGCAAAAGGCAGATGTTTTGCACATTTTACTTTACATCTCAAAGCTTTAGTACTGAATGATGCACCCCAAAAAATCCCAGATACTTGGTTCCTAAACTCAAAACACTGTAAGTTTTTCAGGGAGATAAGCTATAACTGCTCCATGTTTGGACTTTTTTATTAGATTTTATTCCCCAGATATAGTGGCTGACAAAGCATGGAGAGTTTACTGTAAGAGTTGCTGATTTACTGGCAAATGGCTCAGCACAGTTCTCAACAGCACACTAAAATTATTCAAGGAGCTCGTTTGTATGGCAAAGAACAAGCACCATTTATAATATGAAATGTAATGCAGGCAAACATTTTCTGTTTCCTACAGTGTCAGGCTTCTATTCTAATAACTAAAGATATGTCAAACACAGAACAGAAAATGAAAAACAGGATAATAAATCTCCTAAGGACAGGAAAATAACACTTAGTTTTTGAATAGAGGAAAAAAAATCCTTAGTAGTATTAGAAAAACAGCAAAAATATTGAGGCAGTTCGTGAATTTAGGCAGATGCTCCCACCCCATTAGGGGAAAAAGAGCTGGATCCAAAAGTAAATCCAAGGGGAGCAAAATTACAGCAGAAAACAGTGTAGTTGCCCCAGAAGGAAGGTCAAGGCTATGAAATTCACCCTTGGGTGGGTGTTCCCAGCACAAGGAGACAGCCTCACATTCCACTTTCTGAAGCACCCAGGAATTTGCACTCATGGCACAATTCCAAATGCACCAGGACCAGCTCTGGACTTGGTCAAGGGAAGGAGATGCTGACCCAGGGTCAGAATGTCCTCCCCAATTGCTCGAGGGCCATGTTGGATGTGCCTCCTCAAGGATTTTGTGAACCCTCCTCAAGGATTCTGCAAAGAAATCACCAGGAATGCCTCATGCTTGCTTCACCTGCTGTCCTGCTGTGCCACCTAAACTTCAGTGAGAGTCCCTGGGAGTTTATCCCTGCAAAGCTGCCCTGAAGGACTCCTGGATAAGTGCCAGATTTAATGTGCTGGATGAGAAAACAATTGTAAACCACATGGTAAAGAGATGGGAATATGTCAACATGATGAGGAAATATCATATTAATATTCAAATATGCGATAAAAATCTTATGAAAGAATGTTAACACAACATAGAAAGTCATAAGCACAACAGCAGAAAACAGAATTTGGGAGAATCACAAGGGGAAAAGATTGATCTTTTCCCTCTGACCTGAATTTCTTCCTTAATGATGCAGCAATATAGCAGCAAGCTGATTTCAGCTTGCTGCCTCCTTTCAGATATAATTTAAATTTGACAGCACTAGGAGTAATAGTGACATTCTCAGACATTCATGCCAAAGTTTCACAATACTGGAGGCCTCGCTCATTAAACATTTATTTATATCTGTGTTCCTCAAGCTGCAGAAAAGATACAAAAAATGGAATTCCATTGACAAGCATTTCACCCACCTGCTGCCCGTGTTCCTCCCACACAGATGGGCAGCTGAGACATTTAAAATAAAAATACATCACTGAGACTCTGCCCTCCAAGCAGTGGCCTCTCCTGCAAGCAGGTGAACTGTCAAAGGCAAGCATCACCTCTTGAGATCTTAAACCATGGAGCCCAAACTACAGAGCAGCAGGGCTTTGGCTTCTGCAAGTCCTGATGAATCCCTGCATAATTCCAAATACAAAGGATGAAGAAACGTGGAATAATTCCAGGTTTCAGCTTTCAGAAATTTACTCTTTTCACTCCTTATATGTTGCTTGTCTTACAGAGAGAACTTCTTTGTAGGAGACAAACTTTCCAGTCAGTGTGGGAAATGTTGGTTGATATCCCACATAAGATTTCTGTAGGGAGTCTAAACAATCTCAGCTGCAATATCACAGCTCTGCCTTTTGGAAGGCTGATACAGCCAGTGAAATAAAACAAAACAAAAAACAGACAAACAAACAAAAATACTTAAGCAGGTGGAATTCACCCAATATCCTAAAAACCAGCTTATTTCTACTAAAGACCTATCATTCAATGCTGTCTTTTTTCACCACAATGCACAAGGATTTCAGTGCCATGTGGGGCTTCTCTGAGGATGCACAGCCCTGGTTCTGGATTTCAGCTCAGAGCCCACCCAGCACCTTCCTCCCCATATCATTCCTATTCTGGCAGCTCAGACAGATCTTCAGTTTAACTATTACTGTGTCTTTCAGATTCTCCTATTCCCAGATACTTCCCATGCACAGCAAAAGAATTCCCAGCAGGGCACAGGTGTATTTTGCCACCAACCATTTAGAGCACCATTCTCTCAGCCTGTAAGCAGCAATTAGTCCTATTAAAAAAAAAAAAAAAAAAAAAAATCTAAATCCCACAAATGAAGCATGCAAACAGCAAAAGTGAAAACTAGCAGCTCAGTTCTCCAAGCAGGGATTGATAACATTTTATGGGAAGCCACACACAGCAGAGAGCAAAATGCAAAATGCACAAGATGATTGTGCCTGGTGCATCCTGCTGCTCCAGTCCAAGAGGGATTAGGGATGAGCCTGGCCTTCCCTGCCTTGTCACAGTGTCACACACATGTGACAGCTGTGGTTTCCAACACAGAAGTGTTTCCAGACTCCTGCATTCCATTCTGACAGATCGTTGTCACTCCCAGCCAGTGCAAGCAACCATGGAAACAGAAGAAATCCGGGGCCAGGCTCGAGTTTAGAGAAACTGCAAGCAGCAATAACTGAACTGTGCATGCTCCATTTGCAATGCCTTTATGCTGACTGTGGTTTGGAAAGGACTCTGATCCTGCTGCCCACATGAAATGGATGAGAAAGGAAACATCCCAAAGCAGGAATGAGGTTGGATGGTTGTACTGTAACAGCTTGCTTCTTTATGATGTTTGTTTGAGTGGTTACTCTGAATTTTTTGATGTTTTATTACCTCTTTCATCTTAATGCCTGAGAATAATAGTATCAATTTTTTTTCCTATATTTGTTCTTTATTTGCAGTTTTATGATAAATTTTCAGGAATTAATGGGAAATTTGCTTGTTTGGGACAATTAGCAGAAGAACAAGTCCTGTACAAATGATATTAAGGTTCCTTACATAAAGGATTCTTCAAAGTTACACTGCCAAGCAAGAAGGGAACAAATTTGAGATCACCTTCATGCTTCTCAGACAAAAACACTGAAAGAGACAAACACAAAAAAAGAAACTTCTCCAAACTTTACTGCCTTAAAAATATATTTTAACAGAATTTACCTGCAGTTGATTTACAAAACAGAGCACAGGCATAACATTCTGTGCAAGCAGCACCATAAATACTGTGAAATGACTAACAAGAGACACACAGCAATGCAATCTGGTTGCTTTTATAGTGTAGGATTTGTCACTGTGAATCAGGAGGTGTTGTGAAAGGGCAGTAAAGTCTAATGAGTGATTGTGACAGGCTGGAGCCTGGCAAGGTAAGCAGAGCCCTTTGTGTCTCAGGAGTGGGCATCTTATCATGATGGGTGGAAGAGAGAAAGAAAAAAAAATCAGACAAGACTGACTTCAAGATGTTTCTCTTAATGAAAGTTTTCATGTCAACAGTCATTACAATGCTAATGTCAACACTTCTTTGGAAGTAATACTCTTACAACATTCATTAGGGATGTCATAAGCATCCCACAACATACGGTGTCTCAAATCCAATTACTTTTCTATTCAAACCATGACCTTGAATAGGTTTTAAAACAAGAAAGAACACAGAAAAAAAAGCCCCTATTGCTTATTTGATGGCTCAGTGGCATAGTACTGAAATTCAGAATTATGTCAAGTAGTCTTTCTGTTTGTTCTGCTTTCCAGTTTTGTATCTAATCTAAAAAAAGTGATGGAAGCTTACTTTAGAAAAACAAGTAGTGGCAACATCTACTTCCTGAGACTGCAGATTAAAAGCACCATGTACACAGAAAAGAGAATTTTGAAATACTTCAAGCAGCCTTTGACTGGCTTTCAAGTATCTCTCATTCTGAGGGCTGACACTGGAGTATCTGCATCCTGCATGGCCTGGAGCTGAAATCCCTCTGTGCTGTGATAACCTCCCAGCCCAGATGTACAGGAGCCTCTCACCAACCAGCATTTCCCCACTGCAGCTGCTCACTTGGCTCACCTCTGGGCATCAGTCTTTCCAGCTCAATCCATAAAAAAAACCAACTCAGAAATCTTAGAAGTGTTCCTAAGACAATGATTTAGGCTCTTCGCCTGGGTAATTGAAGAAATAAAAAGTAACCTTTTCATTTAAAATTTACCTTTTGAAAGCACCATTTTTGCACAAAGATTATTTGACAAGATTTTTGTTAGATTGAGTTTTTCTTCTGTGACCATCTTCCTCTACATGATTTTAAGAAAAGTCCCCAAGGATATTTTGATTATGTGAAGATCTAAAAATCTACTCCATTCTGTCTCAAGCATGTTATGCCTCCAGAAAAAAAGGTCTTTATATTTATAAATGATATCCTACTGGAACTTCTCCTCTTGCTACAATAAGGGATAGCACTGTGCTGCTACACAAATAGTACTGTTATAGAAAACTTACAATTCCTTGCCATGTTTTTGCAAGTTCTTCCTAAATCAGATTATATTGTTACAATATAAACACTCATGCCTTTAATGGTACAATTAAATCTAGAGCAATTATAGCAGATAGTTCCCATACTTCTTCATTGAGCTTTGCTGAAATATCTCAAATTATTCTTGCAGTTTAATGCATTTAAATATGTAATTATGTTTAGCATATGTCCATTTATTATGCACAGTCACTGGAAATCAAGTTCATTTTGAATATATTTTCTAATTGTTACTTAGAAACACTGGCAGACAAAATAAGTGCTGAGGCTGCATTAATGCATAGATAAATACATTAACCTAAACCTCTGTTACCCTTTTTATTGATAAGAAAATTAATTCAAGGCATCCACTCATGAAAATATTCATTGTTTTCCTCTTAACTTTAAAGTAACTTGCAAGCAACAGAAAGATCAAATACGATTAATATTTTAGAAAAAGAAATATTGATAAAAGAAAAATCCAGGGGAAAAAAAGGAACCATTAAAAAAAAAAAAAAAAAAAAAAGAATTGAAGGAGCTGACTTGTCTCAATAGCCATCAGGATTATTCAGGGGAATAGAGCTCACAAGAGAGGCTATCTTTTAGAATATTCCACGTTTGTACTGTTATTTATAGTGTGAATTTTGCAAAATGAGAAGCTGATGAGCACTGCAGTAGGAAGTATGTTCATTCGAGGGAAGTAGCAATCAGCTTTCTGGGATTTCCCCACAGCCTGGGGGCTGTTTGTTCCACCAGAGGCTGCTCTTGGAATCTGTGACAAATCCCTGCCCCTTCTTAGGTCTCTGTTCACACCTAAAAAAACACAAAAAAAGCCTTGGCAGAGTAGGGAAGGGCTGATGTAGGAACCACCCCATAAACAATTCAGCTGCTGCAGCAATGGAAGCCCTTATAAAGTTTGGGATGGATTTGGAGAACAAGTAGAACAATGGGATGTGGAACAGCACAGACATCCTGCCCCTGGCTGGACACAGACCACAGAGTGAGAAACCAAGATATGAGGGAAGAGCTGCATATGCAGTTACTATGGTTTTTAAAACTATGTAGTTTTGTAAGGCTGCAAAAATTAGGCTGATCTTAACTAGGGGAAATTCTGGCTTGGGGTGTGAGTGCTTTAGAGCTGGAACTGCTTGGGGCTGCAGCACATAGGCACAGCCACAAGTGTGCAATATTTCCCATTACTGGTGCTTGGGGGGTTATTTAATGATCTCTTCAAGCATAGGGAGAGAGAAACACAGTCCCCTTCCCATGCCATGAGGAATTGTTAAGTCTGCCTGGCCAGAGGGAACTGAACTATCAAACCACAGCCAGTGATGTTTAGATAAAACATTTAGCATTTAGATAATTATGTGAATTTTCCAGGTGCTTTCAAAATGGCACACCACCCTTTCTAGATGTGTAACCATGGTGGACTTCAGTGGCTGGTGCAGGGCTGCTCAAAAAAAGCCATTCCACCCAAATGCCAAGTTGTGAGGCCAAGCTGCACCTTCAAATTGCTATTTTCCATTCCCAGCTCATTTCACTCCTTGTGTACTTTTCTCTGCATCTTCCTACTGCCCACAGTGAGCACAAAGATAAGCACACTGAAAACTGAGCAGGATCAGATTGTGTGAAAAAATGCATCTATTAAAGAAAAAAAAAAGATTATACCCAAGGTCTGTTTCATCAGTGCTCAAAACAGAGTTGCATAAACTCCAAAAACAGGAAGATAAACAGCTGATTTTGGCTGATTTGGCTGATTGGTTTTGCTGGGTATGGAGGAAGATGCCAGCAACTCCTCACAGAAAAATCACTTCCATGGCTGGCTGTTTCCCTCCTCACCAAAAATCAAGCTATTTAAAACCACCACACCTGTGTCTTCTGAAACAAAGAAATCTCTTCTCCAGCCCCCTGCATCATCCTTCACTGTGCTGAAGAGCTGTTGCCATGAGACAAATGCTGCCAGATTTTTTTTTTGTGTGCATTTGAAGGCCCAAGTTCAGCAACAATTGATTTTTGATGGTGACTTTACAGAGACCACACAATATGTGAGTACAAAAACAAATTACAGAGCAATACTTACTGGGGAAAGCAAAGTGTGAAGCATCAGAGTCGTTAGAATGCCCAGCATGAACAATTGCTTAACCAATGCTCTCCAGCATGTGCATGATGTAATACCCTGTTCTGTATAGTAGCACCCCTCCACAAAGCCCTAAGCATTACTTTGATTTTTTTTATTATTTATTTCATCCTTCACCCGTACAAGACTGAGAAAGCCTTCTCTCACAAACTGTCATAATTGCTTTTGAGTTTATTTTCTGTCAGCAGCTGTGCAATGACTATTGCTGC
Organism: Buphagus erythrorhynchus; assembly: GCA_013400855.1. NCBI lineage: Eukaryota > Metazoa > Chordata > Aves > Passeriformes > Sturnidae > Buphagus > Buphagus erythrorhynchus. Next base: position 309,048 of record VZTT01024716.1, read on the forward strand.
TCAAGGTTGAAACTCATGTCCCAGCATTTTTATTCCCCTTCTTATAGTAGTAGATGAAGTGCCCCTTTCTCCCAGATGCATCCCAGCACCCCAGGAATATCTGCACTGATTCCACTGGGAATAAATTCCCTTCTAATTAGTAACCATTTTGTGCTTCTGAAAAATGGAAGGTGATACAGAACTGCAAGATTTGGGCATGAGAGATGGGCTGTGAGAGAACCCTCCCAGCCCACCTGGAAGTGGCAATGACAAAAACAATGGCAATGACAAAAGCAAGGCCCCAGACACCACACACAAACCTCCTGTGTGCCTACAAATGCTTGAGGAACAAGCTAAAATTAATGCATCTCATCTCGTGCACAGCTGTCACTCTTGTTGAATGAAAAATAACACAGGATCCCATCATGGATATATCCTGTATCACTGATACCTCTCCAGCTGATCCCCTGGGTGTTGCACTGCCACTTCCCTTCCCTTCATCCATAGGCTTGCTTAAGGACACAGATATCCTGCACTCACCTTCTCTACTAATATCAAACACAAGGGAGACAAGCCAGGCAAGACCTTCACTCAAGTTCACTCATTTAACACCTGAAACTGGAGCCAAAGCCAGCACAGTGCTTGTATTCATTTATAAAGTATCACAGATAGGCAGATGATGAAAGAGCTTGCTGAGTTTAGGAATAAAACTTAAAAAGCCTGTCAAGCCAGGAGTGTTGCCAGTGACTAGGTTACAGGCAATGCCTCAAACATGATGCTCCTTTCTGCCCTCAGATTTTCATGGGATATCTGTGGTCTCATCCATCTACAGGAAAACCATGGGCCAGGCCTTTTTTCAGAAGGGATCAAAGAGCAAAGACATGTCAGCCTAATCATCACCATCCATAAAGCACTGTGGAATGCCCAGCAAGATTTGACCCCAGAGTCTCACGAATCCCAATGCCAAAAGTGGTGAAAGGAGCAATGTTATCTGCAGGGAGCTGAACCTTGGTGAAGCAGCATGGTACCCTCAGTCCATACTGTCTGGACACAAGGAAGGATCTCCTCAGCTGTTTGAGGCTTTGTCATGCAAAGCAGATGAGCAGGAGCTTCAGTCCTGGAGGCAGAAACCAAAAATGAACAGAGGTCAGAGAGAAACACTTCTACTTCTCCACCTTTACTGAGTCAGCCAAAACTTGTTTCAAGATGCTTCAGTGGACAGAAAAACCCAAGCATCTGCAAACTTTGCAGGATCTGTGTGAAGACTCAGAGACTTTGGTGAAATAGAAGATTCCCACATCAGTATGCCTATACTGCCTAACACAAACCCAACAACAGCCCACTACTGAAAAAAACTGAGCCAGACCAGTGTTGTATCCTCACATAAAGACCCTTAGCCAGCATATCTGAGGTTTATCTGGTCACTGCAAGCAGAATTACATTTACTCATTTCTTTAGTAGCAGATTTTCTTCCCCTTGTCTACTCCAATGTGTTTCTTTATTCCATCAAACTAAAGCTCCTTTCCACAATTTTGCCCACTATTCTCAGGTACAAGATGAACATGTTTGTAAAAAGCTCATTCTGTTATGGCCTTGCATCTTAAGTACCCTATGCAAGTTTAAATTGAATACAGAATTCTCTTAACTCTGTGAGAGTTTCTTGTGTCTACCTTTGTGCTCATTGCCAAAGAAACAGTGTAAATAAATATATCACTTCTTCTCTCCCCTGCAGCTCAGAGCATTGTAACACTTATTAATGCATTTTTATACACACATACTAAGTGTCATACATGTGGCAGTCATTGATTATTCTGTAAGGGTTGGGGGTTCATATATCATAGCTCTGGCATACTGATGTTATCATCTTCATGTTTTCAGAGCCCTGAGGAGTTCCATTTTTTAGGCTGATACCATAATTTCTCCTGCTGTCAGTTCCAAAAATGTATTGACAAGACTGTCAAGAAGTCACCTTTTATGCATTTATTTTCTCTCCCTCAGTTAATTCAAGGATTTTCAAATTATAAGAAGGATAATTTAGCCTTTAAGGTGTAAATAAATCCAGTTGAGACAATGACTTTAAATTTATTTCTCTTACCGTACAATTAGTTGTTCCTGTCCAAAAAAACTTTATTTTTATATGGCCTATTGGTTTTTAACTAATATCTAGCTTTTTGGTCTAGGACCTAGAACTCAATGGTTGATTTTATTAAATGTTTCTGTGCAGTTCCATGACATAGCAAAATCATATTTATCTATCATAAATATTGTAACTTAGCACTAGTGCTTTAGTACTCTCCATCATAGATGTCACCATAATGAAAAATACTATGAGAGAATTTCTAGAAAAAGAGCAGCAAATAAACAGAAATATACATTATATTTCCTCAAGCCAGCTCTTTAGACTAAGAATGACTGCAACATGTAACCAGAGTCCAAATATCAAATTTACCAGAGCTGTAAAACCCACATCNTCTGTTTAGAAGCAATAGCAGTGGACACCTCTTTGTGAGTTCCTACAGATTAAATGCATTAAATTCAATGGGAATTATTGCATTCACACACTTGGCCCCACGGCCCCAGCCCAGCACTGAAATGTCATTTCTGGAACACTCCTAAAGGCCTGATTTTTCAGCAGGGTTTCATGCAAGTTTTACCTGAAAAAGCATGTCAGGTTGTGTCTATTACTATCACTAACCTAGACAGCTTAAGCTGGACAAGNATGTAACCAGAGTCCAAATATCAAATTTACCAGAGCTGTAAAACCCACATCAAGAGGATGTGCAGGTAGGAGAAGGATGTGTTAGTGCAAGATAATCAGTGAGGAGAGGTCAGGCCAGTCCTCAAGAATAACAGCAATAATTCAGTAACAAATTAGGTATTTAGTTGAAGCCAAACTGGTCAAGACAACCACTAAATACTCACAATTTATTAATAATCCTGATGTCTAATCAAGCAGATTGTTTAGCAATATTAAAGGCCTGTAGGATGAGCCTTCACATGTAATCAAATCTTCCCTTTTTCCTTTCATTTATTTACAAAGGAATGGGTAGAGCTTTTCAGACATGAATCAATTTCTATGAGATAGCCTCTTCTCAAGTGCAGAATAAAAGGAGTGTTTCTTTAGTGCTATTGAAAGAAGTGCTGCTTGAAAGTTGATCTTTATTTCCAGTGACCACAAAAAAATGCCAGCTCTAAAGAACATTTATAACCTCCTAGAGACTTCAACAGTCCCCATCTCTCTCTGTTAAAAATAATCTGTAATTATTGTGGATCATTTCTTACCATGTAACCAACCACCAGCCACTGCAGGCTTGTACACATATGTCAAGCAGATTCTACCACAGATTTCTGTATTTGTCATAAACAGCTGCTGATATTTATGGAGCAATTTCCAGGCCATCATAACCCCACGGTGACAATCATTTGTTGCTTTTTCTGTTTAGAAGCAATAGCAGTGGACACCTCTTTGTGAGTTCCTACAGATTAAATGCATTAAATTCAATGGGAATTATTGCATTCACACACTTGGCCCCACGGCCCCAGCCCAGCACTGAAATGTCATTTCTGGAACACTCCTAAAGGCCTGATTTTTCAGCAGGGGTTCATGCAAGTTTTACCTGAAAAAGCATGTCAGGTTGTGTCTATTACTATCACTAACCTAGACAGCTTGAGCTGGACAAGCTGTAACAAGCACTAAAATGGCTGANAAGCTGTAACAAGAACTAAAATGGCTGAAGCTGCCTCAAAATGCAGCAAGCATGCATTTTGATCAGAAGATGCTGCACATATTGCTGAAAGCCAAATTTTTTCCTCTAAACAACAGCAAAACTCCATCCTAAAGGGCTGAGTCTTGTGGCAGCTGTCACATCCATGGGACTGTGGGGCTGCTCTCAGCCACAGCAGCAGTGGTTGATCCCATTAGGGAAGGGCAGAGGATCCAGGCTGGGCAGTTTGCTGGGATCAACATCTGCTTCAATCTCTTCTTTTTGGTTAAAAATCCCCCTGGACTAAGCCATCCCCAATGTGTCTTTAAACAGTAAGTTAAAAGGTTTTTTTAAAGTTACAGCTGCTGATGCCTAAATCTCTCCTTCCTTGATGACATGATGCACATCTGTGAGAAGGATTTCCAGGCTCTCTGTGCAGAGCACAGAACTGATGTTCCTGTTAAGGCTTTTAAATCTTATGTCTCCAGAAAAGTTCAAATCTCCACTACTAATATCTTTTCCTTTACATACTCTAAAAGCATGATCAGGCTGACCTTCAATCTTCTATGATTTTGCACTTATCTCCTTTTATTCCTTGTGATTCCTTGCCTATTCCCTTTCAGGAAAGTTCGTGTCCTCAATTTCCACCTGTGATTTCATGTCTATAATCTTTTTAGTGTTAAGGTTTGAGCACCATGGGGTGCAACCTGGATTTCCCAGCAAAAAATCTGGAGGATCAAAGAAACACATTTTTCAATTTGTTTCAAGATAAGCACTTGGTTTTGTTTGTTTTTAGAGGAGTGGGTCATATAATTTCTCCAAGAAGCAGAGTCTATTGATTAATTTCATACTACTGAAGAATCACTCTTCCATTACAGGTACAAATATAAAAATTTAAAAGGTGTTTAGAGAATAAGTGGGGAGGATCACTATAGAAGATGATTTGTATTATCTCTTTTAAATACACAAACATGGTGGGGGACACAATTCTTTTTTTTCTTAAGGAAGGTTAGATCTCAGGCATTAAGCAGCACCTAATTATGTGGCCTTAATTCAGCAGCTACACAATTCTTGTCACAGGCTTGTTTTAATGAATGCTAAAAAATGAGTGATTTAATCCAGCTAGGTTGGATATTTCAGTACATAGGGAAGAAAATCAAACCATTCTATCCCACATTCCTACTCACCAAGCAGATCAGCTGAGTACAGACAGCACATTTAGCCATTAAAGCTGTAGGGCATTTATCTACAGAAATATTTTTATTATAGGAAAGGTAATGGGAAAGTCACCTCCCTCCAATTCCAAGGGTGTATTGAAATTAAGAATTATTAAAATTAATGATTAAATATTAACACCTGAAGAACATAGGCTATAAATACAGTATGCAGACTGGATATTAATTTTCACATTCTGAATGCAATATCTCTTGTTACCAAAGGATCTGAAGCACACCACAACTTCAGTGTATTTTTTATTAGCACAATAAGTCTATCTGACTGTATGATATAGTGCTGTTATGCTTAAGATACCAGTAAGTTTACAAGGTAATACTCAATAACACAATTAATAGTGAAGGCAGCATTTCTTGGGCACTGAAGGAGTCAGTAAATAAAGCTGAGAGTGAATCAAAAGAGGCTGCAGCAAAACTGACACCTTAAAAGCATGTTTTGAAAGTGCTAAGTATTGCTACAAATGATTACTGGAGGAAATAAAACAGTTTGCTGGGATCTAGTTCCTCTCTTCAACAGAAAGATGATGGAGGAGAGTTTAGGGTGTCTCTTCATCCTTTTAAAAGCACTCTTCAAGGAATAAATTAACCATGTGTCCTGAAAGGTAAGCCAGCAGGTAAAACATAAATATCATGAGCAATGTACTGCTACCCAAAACATCTTCTTTATCCCACCTGTTCTCACTTTCAGACAGAAAAATGTGGCAACACTTCTCAGAAAAAAAGCCCACACTAGATAAGCACCAACATTTCTGTTCTACATCAAAGCACTGAGAAATTTCAGCATAGGATCTCAAATCCAATTTTCAAACTTCTGTTTAAATCCTCTGCTATATGGCATTAAAACACTAATATACACATCCCCTAAATTTAGGCCTTAAATTAACCATAATCTCAACTATAATTAATCACTGTTCATGCTGAACTCAAGGTGCCATGCCAAGCATAAATTGTAATTTAAATATCAAGGTTGTGTGTGCTGCATTCTTGTTTTGTTTTGGATTAAACAACTATTGAAAGATTTTTCCAGCATTCCCTAAAGTAGTTCCCGCTTCACTGCTTCAGCAATTATGTACAGCAAAAGCAAGACTTCTTTCAAAATCTTCATAAGCACTGATCAGATTCCAATTTTCAATTTTCAACTGAAGGCCTCATTCAGCAAAATAAAAAAAAAAAAAAGGGGTAAGCCATACATTTTGGCCAAACATTTGCAGTATATAATCAAACATCATTGATTTCAAGGACAGTGGCAAGGTCAGATCACAGAATATTTGGGCAGTTATTGGAATGCCAGAGGCAAGGTGGCTCTGGCTGATTTACCAGGATCCCAACTCAGATTCATGAAAAGGCTCCTCCCTGGTGTTTCTTCTTGTCCATTGTCACCTCAAAAAATGTTTAAAAAAAGACTGATGGATCCTGGGTATGGATGACCTTAGGTTACACAAAGGTTTCATTTTAATCTGCCAGAACTCCAGATGAGTACCTTTCATTCCAGCATGTTGGAAAACTCAAATCAAGAACAGAAAAAAAAAATTACAAATAGGAGATTTGGATGGCTGCTGATTTTAAGCATAGATGATGGACAGGGAAGAGAAGGACAGACACAATGATATTCCCAAAAGCCTAAATCTTTCTTCACTTGGAATATTGACTGTGGCTATCTCTGCTATGCTATGAATAAAAACATTTTTTGGTAGTTCTGTGGTTCAGGCAAAGACCTTGGAATAAGATAATTTGTGAGCTGGGCTTCCAGGTACAGGTTACTTTGGGGTCACAGGTCAGCTTTGTGTCTAACTCAGTGTTCAAAAGGGCAGGACCACTTCTTATCTGCATTCAGCAAGGAGAAGTTTTAGAGTTTAGTGTCCAAATTCACTGCTCAGGTTACAGCCATGGCAAATAATCCCAGTGCAAATAACAGACAGTGAGTTACATCTTCACCACAGCTGACAGACTGATTTCAGGTTGGTGGTCTTTTCACTTGCTTTACTCTTTCATAAAAAAAAAATACATATAGGTTTGAATTCATTTTCTTTGCATCTGTGGTAGAGAAAACCTTTTATTATTCCCTTTAATTTCAAAGAAAAACAGCAGGAGTGTGAGGGAAGAGAAAAGCTGGGGAATTTCTAAATAGAGCAAGAAATTCACAAATGTTTGTGGTTCCCTCCTGTAGTAATGCGATGCTGGTGGCATTTGTAATTATACATCTATCAGCAGCAGCACAAAACATTTAATTATATTTCTGACACATTTATTTCCACACCCTCTGCTTCCCTCAAGTGCTAGATATAATCACCCTGCTGGACTCTCACCTGCTATAAATCACTTGCTCAACATGGTTTATCACTTCATTTTAAAAAGCCAGAAAATCCCCAGTAAAGCTGAAAGGACCAAGCCATGCTTTCAGCAGCTTCTTTATGTCCCTGTGATACACCTGGATGATGCTGCAACATCAATCATCCTGCTGGGAGCACTGGGGCACCCAGAGCTGCACCAGTGCTCCCATTGCCTCTGATTTATGCTGGGGAGGGTAAAGGTGCTCAGCTCTGCACATCACATTTCTTTCATATCTCTTTCATGTTTTAAGGGCTCGGAGCCCGCACAATACCAAAAATTTTCCATCCTTATTTCTCTGAGTTCAAACAGGGGAGATCACCCCCTCAAAGCTTCCATTAAAGATAAAGTCTTTACTTTTTTGTAACTAGAATATAAATGTATATCAGTTACTTAGAGGAGAATGTAATGGGAAGGTACCCAGCAGGGCTTTTTTGAGGAGTTCAAACACTAGGGAAAGCACCACTTTCATACAATGTTTAGATAAGCAGTGACCTGGAAGAGGCAGAAGGTGGCTGCTGTTTTGGTATCTGTTAAAACACTCTCTGCTGTGTAAACAACAAGCACAAATATTTTTCCTACTGCAGTCAAAACTGGATGTTATTTGTTAACAATTCTGAATTTTCCAAGAGCCAATAGTAACCATAACTGGGTTCAGCATGGCAAGAGATTAAGAGTCTCTTATTAAAAACATGCCTTTGAATTAACATGCCCAATGCCCAGGTCATCACCCTGGTCAGAGCATCGTGGCATCTGACCATATTTATATAGAGAGAAGAAATGAGTCACTGAGCAAGTGTTCTCAGAAGTTGAAATTCCATGTGCACCCTCACTTTGCATCACACAGGTCTTAGAGAACTCGTACTGGCCAGAAGGATCAAATTCAGGGCAACCTAAGCAGAAAATAGCTGTATTTGGTATTCAAAAGAAGTAATTCTTGGAGATATTCTGTGTATCATACTGTGCAATATTACTTAATTGACTACCAGAGAGGGGAAATGTTCATACTAAGAAACATCTACCTGACAAGAAGTGACTGTACCCCACAAGTGTGATTGGTACCCAGAATCACAGAACAGAAGAATGAAACCTGTGTGTCCTGAGATCGACATAAAGCTCCTTCCAGCAGCACAAACTCAGTCTGAGGGAGGTTCCAGAGCCCCTGGGATGCCTGAAATGAGCTGAGGAGCCAAGGAGGGCACCAGGAGTCCCTGCAGAGCCCCCCAGAGCGAGGGGGTGACGAGCTGCCCCTCCATCTGCTGCAGCAGTGGCACACTGGACGCTCCACGTGGGAACACATGGCTGCTCTCAAACTAGACAAATGGAGTAGGCAGATCTACAACATTTTTCCGTTTTTAAATATGCAGCTTGTTCAGTTTCTAGAAGATAAATCTTGCAAACCAGTAAGTGTTATGGTTTGCTGAGATTTTTGATGGCCATCTGGCCCCTAAACAATTGATTGCCAAAGTATTGTCTGTAATCATCATCTAAGAACATATGCTTACACCTTTCTAGCTCATCCTAAACAGCCAGAGGTTACATGTAGTACATAAAGAAAAAGAAAAAAAAGAGATATAAGCAGCAAAAAAACCCACAACCACGGCATGAATTTGATAGCACTGTAGCAATGTATTCAAATGAATTATTTCCCTGCTTCCATCCTAACAGGTCCCACAAAAACACATCTGCATTTGTACTTGATGAGTTATCAACAGCACTTGTAAATCAGTGTGCTTACTGTTGTTTATGAGCAAAACCAGGTACAAGAAGCCAATGAACTCATATAAATCTGCACACTTTAATAAGGCAATTAATTTATAAAGTAGATTATACAACAAGGGAAGTTAAAATATATTGATGCACAGGGAAATTTAAGTGTTTAGGTATAATTCAAGGTCTTGTATTCTGTTGTATGCAGTAAGAATTTTCAGTGCTGTTTTACAAAAAACACACAGATTAGATTTCAAGTTAGGATATGTAAGCATTGCTTTGGTGGTGCAAGAAACTTCAGTTTTCTTACCACAGCAAAAATATTTGAGGAAGGAGGAACTCATGTAATGTCAATGATCAAGGAATCCATTTAGAGCTGTTTACAGAGCACTGTTTTTTCTTACTTTTTTCTGACTTAAATGTTTTTAATTCTACTTCTTTATATCAAGCATCACTGTAGCTACAGGACAGACCTGGCCCTTTCCAGCTCCTCTGGTCAAGGCAATGATTTTGGAAGTCAAATGCCTTAAACTGCATAAGCCAATTTGAATTTGAAGCAGCCTTTAACTTGAATTACAGCCTTTTTCCTGTTGCCCCCTCCCTAAACTGTTCAGCCTTGCTTCAATCTCTTGTATCTGAAGAACTGTATCTGAAGAAGCAGGTGTGACATATGAGTTAGATCTGGAAACCAAACTGAAATATGTCTGTCAAAAATACATATTTAACTTGGCTCCCCAAGGATGTGGCTCTGCTTGCACAAAGGATGGGGCAAAAGGAGCCCAGAAGACCAGCACACACAGAACTAACAAAACTACAGCTTTACAAACGTGACAGGAACAGCACATGCACTTGTTTTTCCAATTGTGATGGAATTAAATGAGCAGAGTACTCCTACTGGACTCCTCCTAAGCATTTAGTTCTTCCTCAAGTATTCAGACAAATAACAGCAAAGTCTGCAATGAGATAAACTGACAAAATCAGGAAGGTTGAGCAATGTGACCTAAATAAAATCTGAGACGTTCAAGAGCTGTAAGGACTCCCCAGTGATAGAAACATTTAGATCAATAAAGGCTAGGACAAAGAAAAAAAATATCATTTAAACCCTAATCTGTTATGTCCTTCAGGGTGCCATTACATTTCCTTCCCTAAATACTGAAGCTCTTAAAGGGCCATTTTGGGGGCGTTTTAGTGCTTCCTGGCACCCTGAAACAAATGGAAGTGATGGCTTATTTTAAATATTACATGATCCTTCCTGTCTTGGGTTGCAATGCAAGATGTGACCAAAAGTATGCATTCTATTATCACCTGTTAAAACCAGGTGGGGCAGTGTTCTTTATCTCTTATTGTGTCTTTGTCTCTCCAAACCCACAGTCCTCAGATGATCCACACACTCAGGGTGTGTTTCCATTTCCTCAGCCTCCCAATGCCCCTATCCTTATTTCACAATCTTCCTTGTATCATCAAGGCTTGATAAATTACAATTTTTCTTTAGTTCATTATCATATGTTCATTACATTATAGTGTTGCAGAAAAAAAATTGTTTATAATTCCCTTTAAAACAATCCATGTGGTTGTTGCAAGTGATCAAGCATTATTTTAAAAGTTTCCTCAGTCTTTTAGATTTTATGTTAAATTAGAATCAGATTTAAGCACCCTATAAAACAACTTGTCCTCCACAGGGAATTACCAAATCAGAGACACAAATTGTAATGCAGAGAATAAAGAAATTACCCTCTTACCATATAAATTGGATTAGATAATCACAAATTTATCATGCACAGTCAGAGATGTATCTTAGAATTTTAAAAGACTGAGATTCTTAAAAGTCCACAGAAGAGCAGGAGAGAATGGAAATGCACATCATTAGTTGCTTTGTGTAATTCTCTCTTGACATCCCCACATTGGTTTTCTCCTCAGCACTGGAGCAGTGTCTTAGTTTACCAAGGCAGCCTCTAGCTTTAAGTCTGCTCTCATCTAAATCCACCTGTCATATGCATTACTTTTGCCTCAGTGACTACATTTCTTTTGCAATTACTCCCTACTCAATGATTAATCAGAAATGGAGACACTGATTCTGGATAAAACCCCGTGTAAATGCAAAAATGTATAAAAAGCTGGTTGGTTTTAAATTCAATTCCTCTCTTAATTATACAATAACATATTTCTTGGAAGTTTCCTGCTCTCTTGACTAATTAAACAAAAAAAAAAAAAATCCAACAAAAAATCCCACACACTAAAAAACACACAAAGATGCTTAGAAATTAAAATCATCTCACTGGAGAGGTTTTCTGGATATTGTCTTGGACAAAACTGTGAGTGAAAGAGCTCAGGCAGAGCCCAGCTCCTGATGCCAAGTTCCCTGTGGCACCTTCAAATGCTGTCATGCAACACACCAGCCCTGCCAATGTTTTGTTTGCTTCTCAACCTGAACNAATTATTATATCTACTTGATGTATATTTCACTTCAATAAATATTTTGCCACTAGAACCATAGATGTCAGCTCATGACAGGACTTTCAGAGCACAGGGTGCTTTACTCCTTCATTACACTCAGCCTGTGAAACCCACCTCAGAGATTTGGGGTGTATCACAGAGATACTAAACACACTAGAGAATACAAAAAATATGCATTTTTCATTCAAGATAATGACTTTTTAATTCATTGGGAGTTAGATCAGACTGTAACTAGGAACCAAAGTTCACAAAACCACGAGTTGGACCAACCAACACAACAGCCACACTGCCAGAGGACTCTCAGAAAATCTGCCTTTGCTGAAAAGTTGGTATTTATGCATTCAAATCATCTACAAGACTGAGGAGAATAAATTATTCCACCACACATTGGCAGTGAATTTACACTTACTCAGCTGGCTTCAGATCTGATTGTTTCAGGTGGCAGAATAGGAAAAACTTTGATGTTTGACTGAATCTGAAAGTTCTGCCATCTGTTCACAATCAATTTGCCAACAGAAAGATGCCAGAATTCTTTAATATTTGTCAGGAGCTGCTCACTCCAGTATTGATTGTGCATGACTGAATGACAAAAGCAGCTCATGACCTGCCTGGATCACAACTGACAAATAAACAGACTCACACATACAAGTTACAGAGGAATTCAAGTGGATAAAATAAATACACAGTCAACACTGCCAGCCCTCCCACATAAATAAGCAATGGTTTTATTCTTGCAGTGGATTGAACTGAGAATTTACCTTTTCTCACAACGAGGGAACACTCAGGACAAGCAATGGATCTGATTTCAGAGGAATTACTTTGTGGATAAGAAGCTGGGGCCATGAACAAAACCTGAACATTGGGCACCACTGAGCAAAATCTG
>VZTT01024716.1:324114-338620 GCA_013400855.1 Buphagus erythrorhynchus
TTTAGGAAGTGGAAGTTTTAGGAAGTGGAAGTTTTAGGAAGTGGAAGCTTTAGGAAGTGGAAGTTTTAGGAAGTGGAAGTTGTTTTTCTGCACACTGCCAGAGCTCCCAGCAGCAGGAGATAAGGATAGAGCTACCCATGGCTTTGGAAGCTGTTCCTCAGTGGAGCCTCTCAAACCCTCCTGGCTCTGCAGTGATTAACTGAGAACAGGTACAAGGTAAAAATACCTGTAGGAATCACCCCGAGGCTGCCTGCATGTGCTTTGCACATGGAAATTCTCCAAACTCCTGCTCAGCCCGTGGGCACTCACAAACAGGTAATTAATTCTCTGTACTTGCTGCATGTTCAGTATTAATCTACTGTACAGATTTTAAGGTAAAATAGGCTGCCAGCCTAATAAAGACTACATTAACAAAAAAAAAAGCTATTTCAAAAAGCATATTTTAAATATATAAATTCCAAGAAAAAAGTCTTTATGAAGATACAATTCTCCTTTTGGCATTTATTTTAAAGTCTTCCTCATGGCTTTGACTACACATAGAGCCCATCACATGATTTCAGATATTTTAGGTTACATACATTACAGTGTTGTTCAAAGAATTTTATTAATTTTTATAGACTTCTTTTATTTTTTGATTATTACAATGGCTGCAGAGAAAGGGAGCTATTTCCATTCCAGCTCCAGTTGATCTACAGACAGAACATTTTCATACAGCAAGGACAGACAAAAAGGAAAGAAAAAAATGAACAGTTATATCACATGCCTTTGGTTAGGACGACAATCTATTTTACTGTGAATTCCAAATTTTGGGATGCAAAGATAAGGGTGAATATGGGCTGAAAATAAAAGGCATAAATGACAAAGCTTAATAAAGTTACATCTTGGCCAGGCACCACTGTTTGCTCTTATCAATTACATAAGGTCCCAGAACACATATTTATATCTGTTCCAAGTTTTAAATACCCTTTAAGGCACCAAAGACAGTCTTTAGGACCAGGATCTCATAGGCAGCTCCTCCTTCATCAATCAGATCCTGCTGTACCACTTAGACCACCACTGAATAGCACAGAAAGTTCCTCTCCAAGTCTGAGGAAAATAAATACAACACTGGGTCAACACCAGCAGAGACCAGGGCTCACAGGAACAAGCAAACCCTTCAGCACAAAATGATCTCATGTTTTGTGGTAAGTCCAAGAGGGAAATAAAAATGAAAACAAAACACAAACACACACACCAAAAAGAAGATGTAACTCTGAGAAATTGTGGAAAGCCTAAAAGTTTTACCCTGTTGCTATTCTTCATTAAATGCTGCCACTGCCACGTTAACAGATGACATATGGGATGGTAAATCACATTGGAAATAAAAACATCTTGTTTGTGCAGTTATGGAAATGGTGTATTTTGGAAATGTATCATTCTACCTCAAGCCAAAATGCAATTAGTAAAGTTAAAAGTTATAGTGCAGCTCTTTATAAAGAAAAAAGCTAGCAGCTCAACATTCAGAGTATGGACAGCTTGTGGAAAGTGGGGGGCACCTTTCCTCTTCCTCACCACTACAGCTGCAATTCTGGTTTAAGAATAAAAATAAGAAAATTAAATTTTTAAAAATTGTGAGCAAGAATCACACAAATGCCAGTGCTGTTCCAACATGCACCTATGGCAACAATCCTCTTTACCAAAAGTATTCATTGCCTCTGGTTTTTTAAATCTTTTTCCTCCACAGGCAGCAAATTACATACAGCTTTCAAACTGCTGGAAAAACTTAAATATCTGCATAGCGTGCAAATTGAGAACATCCTCAGTGAAATGGAGCAAGAATATGGTCTGGGTGTAAAACCTGATTTTAAAGTAAATTACAAGGTCAGAGTCATTTACTAAAACGGTCTGTTTAATCATCCTCTCAAAGCACTTAATATTTTGTTTAACTTACACAAATAAAATATAATCCAGGCAGGAAAAAAAATATGTTGTGTATTGGTTTAGAAGAGCCTGAGTGTGAACAGGATTGCTCAGTAATCTCAAAATAGGAAATCTGACTTCATTCAGCTGGACACAGACAGCAAAAAATTAAAAACTCCATTCATAAGAGTGGATGAGAGAAAACATGAAAGATATATTTAAGTCTTTATTTGGGTAGCATTTGAGAATATCTGTGTCCCATATGGTGCATCAATAAGATCCACATTTTTAGTGAGTCAGGTGATGCCACTTCCTGGGAATCACCTCAGCCTCATAGAACATCAGTTTTTTATTTTAGGTGTAAATAATCAGTAGTGCAGTGGCATAGTTTAGCAGAATTAATTATCACAGATAATTAATTTTCCCAGAACTTCCAGATTCTCCAAATTTCCAGACGGTTCAGGAAGAACAAAGACAGCAAGGATCTGCTCAGGTTTATAGAAAGACTAAAAGAAGAGCAAGCAAAGCTGGGCCTTAAGGGTAGCAAAGAGACTCTGATAAAGCAAACCTGGATCTTTCAAGTCACTGATATTACTCCTGTGTTTTAGAATTTCAAGCAAAAAGCCAGAAATTTCCAATCAAATTATACAAAGTTTACTAACTTGATTTTACACACTGTTGTCATACGTGTCAATAGTTGATTATCAAGCCAAAATTATAAATAGTAAGTGCCCTCCTCAGAAATTATTTCTATCAACTACAGATGTGCCCATGCAAGAACAGAAGAACCTGTGAGGATGTGGATGGCAGTGTGAAAATCCACTTTGCTGTAACTGGATGCTGCTTTTAACTCACTTCACAGCCAGAAAATATAAACTGGCACGTACCCAAGGGAAAGGCATTCTGTCCAAAGCAAGGGTCGAATCCAACTTTTATTCTCAAAATCAGGGAAGTGTCCCATCAAACACAGAGAGGCCAATCCTTTGAAGGCCAGTGTGAACTGGCCAGAGGCTGTGTTTGCATTTCTGATGGAGCAGGAATTGCTGCCTGGGTTCAGGAATGGCCAGGGCACTGCCCATGGCACGTTCCTGCTCACACAGAGGGGAGCAGGCTGGGAGCAGTGGGCTGTGTGAGGAAATCACCAACACAACCCCACCCCAGCAGCCCCAGGGGTGCAGTTCTGATGTGGAAATTACAGTGCCCAGGAAAATGATGCTCTGGGGAGCCAGTGAGGAGGATTAGTGAAGCTTGGCACAGGTGTAGCTGCTGGGTTATGGATTTAACCCTTTAGATGTGGCAGAAATAAGACACAGCTACATGGTCCTCTCTCATGATAGGAAAGGGAGAGAAAGACAAGTTTATTCTAAAACACACTGCTTAAATACAATCTCCTGCAACTCCAAAGACAGGATAAAGCTGATTGGTGCAGAGAGAGGGACACTCCCATGCTTCTTGCACGTACCAACAAGTGTTTATCATGTTATTAATTCTTCTGTTAAGTTTACATTAAATAAAGTGGCTGGCTTTGGGAAAGAACCCTAGCTAAGCCTGAGAAAACTCAGCCTGGCAAACTCTCACACCAGGTTTTCTCTGAGCCCATGGCTACAGCAGGGAGCTAGGCAGTCATTCTGCTCTGCTCTTGGAGGAGAATGCTCCTGGCCAGCTCTGAAACTGTGTCAGTGCTCATTAATTACAGCCTTATCAGCCACACTGCATTGTAATCAAAGCATCTTTCCCCATGGTCACATCCTCACCACAGTATATCAATGTCTGTAACACCAGCACAGTTCAGGTTTTTTCGGGTTGTATAAATTGCCTAATTTTGTCATTAGTAAGTCAAAGCCTTCACCCACAATTTTCTTGATTTGTACAAACTGAACTGGTATTATAAGAGTGGTTTTGACCAAGTAGTTGTCAGTAAAAGATTTAAGTTAATTGCCACTGACAGTCTTTTTTGATTTTTTTTTTGCAGGTGAATGACAAAGCAACTCTGGCTGCTGGGTACATTGATAAAGACAATTAACTGAGGACTGCACTTCCAAAAGTACAAGGTGTTGGCAAAATGATAATTTGCTATGGAAGTGTATTATTTATGTCAGCTACAGTAGTTATTTTATTTATTTTAGATAGAGAATATACTTAATATTTTAGTTATTTGCATTTTGATAGCTACTTATTGTGCACACAAATTTATTTCGTGATACATTACGCTTAAACCCAAAAAACCAGGGAAAATTCAAAACAATAAAATCAGAAGTTGAAAGACTGCCAGACTGTGAGAAACAAGGGAAGCATTCATGTAGCCCTGAACAAGATGCTGGATGTCTAAATAATGAGAAATCTGAGATATTGTCATAGAATTTCCTGCTAACAGGAAAAGACTGACTTCCAGAACACTGCTCAAAAAATAATTCAATTACTATAAAAGGGGAAAACCAGCAAAACAACAATAGATATGCTGTTCAGTCTTCCTATTTTTGGAAAAGGCACTTCAGTCCTTCAAGAAAGCTTTTATAATTCATGTTCATGATGAAAAGAATCATCTTTGCTTAATCAAGTTGTATACCTAATCAAATGATTAATCACTTTGACTGTTACATGAAAATTAGGCCTTATTACATACATTTAAATTTGGGAGATTATAAGATGCATGAGTTTGAAATTTTTTTAAAAAACAAAAACAAAAATCCCCATCACTTCATTATTTACTTCTGGCCAGACTGAAACAAACTTTACATGAAGAGAAAGGAGGAAATTGCTCTAAGGAACTCCACACCACTGAGCTCCTGAGAGACCCAAGCAGTGGATGGGATTTCTCTATTAAGTCTTTATTCAGGTAATTTATAACTAGTCTGATTATCATTTCCTTTTTGTATACAAATATAGCTAGAGCTGAACAGAAGGATACAGTGCCAATTCAAGGCACCCTTGCCAGCTGGATTTTGCCAGAATAACACTGAAGGACTCATTTCCTGGGAAACCAATTCATGAAAAGCATCAAACCTTTCATATCCTAAACCAACACTAAAATGAAACAGTAACTTAATGAGTTGTTAATTACTGTCCTGAGCGTTTATTTGTGTTTAAAAGCTTAGAAATCATAAACAAAGAACTGAAAAGAATTAAAACTGAGAGCTGTTTGTGCAAACACATCAGGTTGTATTAGCTGACAGAAAGGCCATTAACAACACAGCTGAGTGTCTGCTAGTCTATATGTATGTGTAAATATATATATATATGTACTTGTGAAAAACAGATACCACACATGGAATTGTTTCAGCAGCAACAGTCTCTTTTAGGGTTTGATCTTGCACTCATTGAGATAAGTAGTGGGTCCCCATTGACTTCAGTTGTGCACTGTCTGGAATTAAAAACTCAACTACTGTAACCCATTTATTTCAGATTTCTAGGTGCATTATTCAGCACAGACATAAAAGGCAGTTTAAAAGTGAGGGAGGGAAGAAATCAGAGTCCAAACTCGTAGTCTGTTCAATGGGAACACACCTTGATGGAGAACCTGGAGCATATCTGCCACCACAGCTGGAAGCTGCTGGGGAAGCCCCAGCATGTTTTGTCTTCAGCATCTCATTGTTCAGCATTTTGTGTATGGAATGGAAAAATGCAATCAGAACTTGGTGCACAATAGATTTGTCTTTAAAACACACTGAAGTATCCAGGATACACAAAGATAAATATCTCCAATTCTGTGATGTCCAACCTTTTACCAAAAGGCAACTTGCTTGTCTTTACATTAAACTTTTTTCCCCTTCTCTTTGCTTTCATCATATAACTTCTTCTCTTCATGCATATTTTTCCCTTTTTGCATCTCCCTTTTTGGGTCAGTTATGTAAGATTGTGTACAGTCTTGTTTGCAATATTTCATTAAAATCCAGGTGCAGTAAGAGCAATAAACCCAGGCAAGGGGTTCTCCTGCTGTGGCTGGGCATTCAGAGCAGTGTGCAGGGTTCAAAGGCAATGCTTTCAAAAAAAATCCTGTTAATCCAGCAAGCAGCTGCCAAATATTCCAGAAGAACAAATCACAGCTTCCATCTTAAAAATGATGCAGCAGGGAAGAAAAGAAAGTTTATGTTGTGACTTTTGATTTATGTGATAATTGCAGTGATTGACAAGAGTCTGAGAAACAAAGAGGAAGCTATGGAAGTTTATAATGCACTGACATTTACAGGCAAGGATGACTGTCACAATTGTCAGAACTTTAATAAATATGTTAACTTTTCAACTCCTGCAATAATGAGGTCTCTTCTACTTTCTGATATTTTGTTATCCAAACTCCATTATCTGTCCTTCTCAGCCCAACATACAATAAAAGTATTCACAATGAGTCACCTTTTTAAATGTGATTTTAAAAAAAATAAATAAATCACTGACATTTCAGGCTTGACTCTAAGATGGGCTGAGCACCAGAAATGTTTATTGAAATAGAGGAAAACCTCAAAAATTTCAGAGTTCCAATTCCACCCTACTCTTCACATGGGCATAAATCCTGGGGCAGAGCAGCAGGAACTATGCAGAGAACAAAGCAGAATTTTCTTCAACAAATCTAGGTCTGAATTTCCCCAAAGCTCGACCTATTTTTTGTTTTGGTCATCCCTCATTTACAAGGAAAATCTAGGAATTAAATCAGAAGCTTATAGAATCCCTAAAGTAGTAATAGTTTGTTAAGAACAAAGCAGGCAGAGCAGCACTCCAGAGGGCATTTCCCAGTTAAAAACTTCTTTATACACAGCAAAGATGAACTTAACTCTTCTACCTTCACAGGAAACTGAGCCCTTCAAAGTTTGGCAAATATAACAGAAGAGTTGTTAAAGACTGAAAAATTATAAATGCAGGGGGGAAAATTATAAACACATCAGCCAATTTAGTGCAGAACTATAAAGCAAAACCCAAAGCAAGCTCCCACAGCATCCTGGCTACAGAGAAAAGAATGAATTAGATAATCTCTAGAGCAAAAACATTCCTATTATTTTAGAGATCATGCTACAAAAGAGGGAGTATTTGACATAAGCCATGGTTAAGGAGAGCACAGCTCACAAATCAGATGTGAGAAATTGCATTCACACAAGCCATGACTGATAATCACAAAGCAGAACTACAGGAGCACAGGAAGGAAACAGAAAATAAAGTGCTTCCATGCATTCCCTGTTAATAAAAAACCTTTCTCACCAAATATTTCACCCCACATGTCAGAAACTACCAAGATCTGGGACCTTGGGAGAAGGATCTCAGCATGACACTGGGCTCACTATCTGAATTTTCACTTTGGTAGGGAAAAAAGACAATTGGGAAGTGATTCCTACTAATATATCCAGGGAAACAACATCAGAGTTTTAGTCCTCCCCAAAAAGGGGAAAAGAACCCAGTCTTAAAATGTGCATAAGCAAAGAGAAGGGGAAGGATGCAAAGCCTGGGATAAAGCCATACAGCATTTCCCCAGCCAAAACATCATTATTCTTCCATCAGTATAGTAAAGACACAACATTCTAAACCAGAACTTGATCAGAGTGCAGAGTTAAAACTTAAAGTTTGAAAATTCAGGTAAAAGCTCAGATTGCTGCTTTGAGAATTACTGTTTTCATACCATAGGGTTGGTGTTGGTGTTTTGTTAAGGGTTTTTTACATGAAAAATTAGGCTTCAAATCAGTTCAAAATTATTTTTGATTCCTACTTTGGTTTAAAACAACAAAATGAAAAACAGCAGCAACACAGAGCTTGTGTTAAGGAAAGAAAAAGTGTTTTGTCAAATAGTACCCACTATTTCAGGCAGGAAATGGGATTTGTATAAATTCAGTTATGATTTTAATATGTGAGGGTTTAGCTTGCTTAACAACCTCCACAGGTACATAAATTAAATTATAGATTTGCTGCATATGTTATTAAATGAAAGTCTGAAATTGCACTGAGAAGATTTACAGCTTTATCTGGTGAGATTCAGGAAAAACACAGAATAATTCCTATAGCAGAAGGGTACGAGGCAACTCCATGAGAAGAAATTATATTCCTACTTCCTTCCAGGTGGCAATTCCTTCTCACAAATCCAAAAATAGTTCATTTTGCCAAAGGCCCTGTAGGTACAAAGTTGTGCCAAGATGTTACATGAGGCTTTTGGAGGCCAGAATTGCTTTTGTGGTTCAGATGAGCAGCCAGGTCAGAGTTGAATATAAAATACTCACCCACCCTTTATCCTTGTATTTCCTCTCTATTTTTTACCATGCCTGAAGCATCACTGTTTATAACTTCCCTTTCATAATAATTTAAATCTAAATAAATCATACTTAAATCATTAAAATATTGTTAAATTATGTTGAGTTTTTAATCTGTTTAAGATCAAGTCTCATTAAGCCAATAAGAATATTTATTAGCTAGGAGCATATGGCATCCTATGTTCATTATTCAGGTGTGTCATAACAATACTCTATCAATAATGCAGATTATCCATGTCCCTTTGCTTTGAAATTTTCATTTAAAATCAATCTCTGTGATTAAGAAAATAGTTTATTTTTGCTCAGAAAACCAGTGCTGAACATCCCTAGCCCTACAAAAATGATTATTTATTGCTGATTTGCTGGCTTTTTCCCCAGTTGTCCTTGGCCACATTCACTCATTTATGAAATGCAGTTCACAAAAAAATGTAAGTTCCAGCTAAATCAGATTTTTTAGATTCTCTCTTCATGAAACACTCATATAAAACCAGTACATCTCCCCATTATTTCTGCACAATTCTAAAGCACTAAATTGCCCTAATGTGCAACATATTAGTGACAACTTCTATATCTCACAAAATTCTGAATTAATTTTTTTTGAAACCAACAAACTTGCAGAATATTCCCCCAGCAAAGAGCAGATCTTTCCTGGAAAAAGCGTTTATGGAGGTACCTTTTCTGCAAAGCCTTCAACAGTTAAAAGGACAGACAAAAAAATATCAGCAAACTCCTGCAATAATCTCTTTCAAACATCACCCAGTGTCAAAGCTCCTTTATGCTTGGCTACAAAATATTTGAGGTCAAGATTGTTATTTTAATTTTGGCACACAGGTTTTACAGAACTAGAGATTTTTGCAAGTTGGGATATATTAATAGACACATGTAATTATGCTTTCTCAATTTAACCTGGAATTTAGAAATATGTATTTTCTGTGCTTAAAATCAGGAGCCTTCTGCCTCTAGCTCCAAGTATCTCTAAGTATAATAAGTCCCACTGGTCTAATTTCAGGTTACCAGCTCATTGGTTCCTGTTAACAAGACAATTTTCCCAAGCATTTTTCAAATCTACTCATTTAATAGCATTATCATTGTCTTCCAACTGTGTTAATGGACTGGACAAAAACAGACCTTTGTAATGAATATGCCTGCTCTCACCTCAGCTTTTAAACTCCTTGAAGAATTAGGTCCTTAGAGCTGAAAATATAATTCATGTGTCAAGTTCTGCTCCCACTGCATCTGTCCAGTGTAATCAAGAGCAGGAACCTCCTTATGGCTCAAACCTGAGCTTTATCCCACATTTCTCACATAATGAGCATAGAACCTTCCTTCTGCTCCATGCACAGCCCTGGCTTTGCATTCCACCAGCACAACAAACCCTGGGAGACCTCCCCAAGTTACTCATTTACACCAATTCTCCTCAGAAGCCAAGAGGGAAATATGGGCTCTTTCTTGTCTGCTTGATACTTCTAAATCAATTCCTCAGATACTCAAATAAATAAATTGCTATTTCACCTAAGGACAAAAAGAAAAGAGTTACTGGCCACTCATGAGGTATGTTCAGGTAAAGTAATCCTCCTGAATGTTTCATGCAATTATAATTCACATACTAGTGATTTGTATCAAACAGAAGATGAGGAGTAACATTTTGAGGAAATGTCTGAAAATTCAATATAACTCTATACAGCATCAACAAAACATAATCAAATAGATATTGTACTGATCAGCCAGACTCGTGGTTTAATGAAATCAATGCAATTGATCCACAGAGGATTTAACACCAAAAACCCAATCATGTTGTTTGTAGTTTGATTCTGAGACATTTCCTTGGAATTAAAGAGCATGAGCTGTTTCCACAGCTTGTTTTATTCAGCATAATGACTGGAATGTGGACTAGGGTCATCACACTTAGAAATATCACAAGTATTGAGGAATGAAAAAAATTTCCCTCCAAATAATTTGTCTTGGATGCATCATGTTAGAGGAGTCTGTGAGTACTCACAACCTGAGCACAGAGCTACTGTTGAAATCTCCCACAGTTTCTTACTGTTGAAATTCTATTTACAAATAGAATAATTTATTAGATGCTGAACCTCTCTGAATCCCATCACCAGCAGCTACCAAAAAGCTGTGTAACAGCAGCTAGAAAAATTCCAGGGAGAAACTTAGATTCTACCTGCTCATCTTCCAGGTGGTTCCTGTTTAAGAAAAGCAGAATCCACGGAAGTTCCCTCTCCACACCCAGCATTTCCAAGGTGATGTCAGTGCTGATTGCACACTGCAGGGATGGACACAGCAGCAGAGCTCTCAGCAGCACAGTGGAGAGGGACAAGGACACTGCTTGGAGACAGCAAAGGAAACCTCAGGTGGGAAAAGCTCTGACTCTACAACTCTTAGGGATGCAGTGATGATCCTTTCATGGCAATTTTTCTCTCTATTGTCTGGGGATTTTTTCATCCACTTCAGTAAATACACCATCCCACCTAGCTGGAAGAGACTGACACACAGCTGGGTGGGAATCATTGTCTGATAGCACCCAGAGGCTTGACAGCATTTACACAGAGCACTCAGAAATACACATTACTGAGAGAGAGAGGCTGAAATTTAACATCAGTTCAGCCCTTAAAAACAAATAAAATCCTTCTATGCAGTTTGACTTTTTCCTCATTGAGCTCTCTCCAAGGGTATTTTTAGCAAGCCCAGCTGCAGGGGCTGGTGCTAAATATCAATATAATCTGTAAAGCCAAACACTTCCACTGGCACTGAGAGACAGGGCTGCATGGAAGGGGATGTGAAAGCAGTGGTTTGTTCCTTCAGAGGATGGGAATAATGAGCACTCTCTCTCCAGGACAGAGAGGGTCAGAATGTACACAAAGGTTTTTAATTTCCAGTTTTAGGAGCCCCAGCTCTCTAAGGAGGGATTCACCTCTCCAAGGAGGTGGCTGCAGCTGGAGCAGGGAGAGGGGCTTTCAGTACCCACAAACACACACAGAGACCCTGCCCAGTGTCCACCTGAGCTTCTCCAGTTACCAGGCAGCAGCTGCACAGCCACAGGGGTATTTTCCCCCATATATTAAAAAAGGAACAAAAACTGAGGTGTAGCTTTGTGTCTATATAACCAGATACAGGTATGGACACACAGCTTCCAGGCACAGGCAAGCAGGGAGCTGGGTCAGGACAGGAAAGCAAAACCTGGACCCCCAGGGAAAGCTCTGGGAACCTCTCCCATCAAATAAACACTTTTTTTTTGTGGAATAAGGTCACATCATCCTCAAAGGCCTGCCCTCCTACTAAACAGGATTTTTTGGGGGTACAAAAAGTACAAAGTGCAAGTTTGGCTCTGCCATGAGGGGACAAACCCCTCCTGGGCTTCATTGGAGCCACAGGCACCTCATGGTGGTGAAGAGGTTCAGCCCAGTGTCCTTGTGACTTATTGGAATGCAGGTGAGTGATGTGGGAAGCAGCAGAAAACATTTCTTAAAAATTAATCCAAAACAAAACGTCAAACATCCCACCCAAAACAAGTTGAGGTTTAAGTTGCTGCCTTTCAAAGGCAGACAGAGTCTGGGCACTCCTGCCCTGCTCCCTCATTCTCCACAATTTCACTGCTGTGCACAAGGAGCAGAGTTAGTAAATGCTCAGTGAGCAGTATTAATCTGGAGTTCTCACAATTTATTTGTTTGGTAAACACAAGGGAGTGTGGTTTTGGTGACAGGGAGAGGTGATGTGCCTGCAAAGTCACATCATTTCCCTCAGATTGTTTCTTCATCACAAGTAAAACTTTGCCCTGACATGAACCTCTGGAAAGAAAAAATTTGAGTAAAAACTACAAATTTCTATTATGGACAAGTCCTGCAGAATGTAAGGCCCAAAACCTTTTCAATATTGTGTCCTTGAAGCAACATGCAGTGTGCTTTGTGACCTACAGAGAAGAAAGAAAAAAAGAAAAATAGGGAAAGACTCCCCCTTTTTTTTCTTGGTGTTCCCTGCTACAACAACCCATAATTCAGTGACAAGCTTGAACACAAGGAACATACATTAGAGACAGGATCAGGAAGGAAGCCTCAAAATACTTCATACAATCTATACCTCTGCTACTTCTAAATTATTCTATTCTCTCTAAAATACATTTTCAAATGTGATTTTTAATGACCTGTTTTTCTTGTTTCATTTTGCTTTGATGTCAGATGTTTTTCTCATTTGTTTTAGAGAAATAAAAGTATGCAGAGAATCAGAGGGAGAAAATACGTGGAACTCAAGTTGTCACAGTCTCCATACATTGATATTGACCAAAAAAATAAAGGATAAAGAAATATAAGATAAGATTTGAATTTTAGTAGGGAAAAAAAATGCTCATTGTGTTAGGGGCAATGAGGGAACATTGAGAGTCTAACAAGAGTTAGGATATCTCTGTACCACAATTTGACAATTTCTATGTGATGCTTTTTTACTACTGGACATCTTATTGTTGAAAGCTAAGAAAAAATATTTATTTATTTTTAAATCAAAGACCTTACATTTTTGTACCAATTTAACCAGATATTTCCTTGCAGTAGCAGACCACAGACAGCAAAGACCAGCCTGGACACAGAAAAAATCTCTACACTGATATCACTGCTCTTGAATTTCCCATCTCTTTCACTGTGTTTAGGCACATTTACACCCCTTTAACTTCAAGCAAACTAGAAGCAGGAATAATAGAATATTTTCATGGTGTTTCCAACTCACTCAGTAGTGAGGATTGCTCGAAATTTCAGAAAGACAAACTGCAAATATTCCAGTGTATTTATCATAGCAGGTTCAGAAGCAAAATTATCACAAAACCCCTTTCTTGTCAGTCCACCCCCTTAGAACACTGAGAAATAAACAGGTTTTGGTAAACCAGACACAGTAAATGGAAACTTTAAATCAGGTTTCTAAACTTGCCAACTTCCTTTAAGACACAGCATTATTCTACATCATCTGTCATTCCCAGCATTTACATAATAATGTGAATTAGAGCACCATTAACTACCTGTCCAGTGCAAAACAAATGGTCTGTACAGAAGCATGCTCCTGATTCCAATCCCTTCATTCATACCCACAGGAGAATTTTAAGCAAATAACATCATTTTAAATGGAACTTCATGGCTTTGGCAACTCATTCCAAAAGAAAGCAGAGATACAAAGCATCCACAAGATATTTTTTGCCTTCATTCATATGGAAAGTTGGAGTGAGAAATGCTCTAAAACCACACAACATCTACATTCCCCTAAAGTGATCCTTTTTTTTGCATGAATATTTGACAAGCACAGTCCTTGACTATTATCACTTTTAATGACAAGAGATAGAGAGGAAGCAGGCTGCAGGTGCTGATCTGCAAAAGCAATTAATGCTACATATTTTGCCCTTCTGGGGATTTATCATATTACTACAGGAAACCTCCTCACAAAGGAAGGGGCAAAATGCAGGTCTGAACATCTGTGGGCAGTTCCAATGTAGCTGCCTCAATCACCCTTAATAAGAAGCACAGCAAAACAGCTCAGATCCAGTTAATTACATCCTCTGGTGCTCATAAATCCTGAATATTTAGAGCTAGGAAGTACAAAGATAACAGGGTTAGACACCTGCATTTTACCAGTGTGTCTGGGAGGAAGGGCAGTCACTGATAGATTCAGTTTGTTTCTAATGGGCCTTGTTGTGGAAAATTAAAACTCCAGCTCTGCAAGTCTCACCAGTCAGAGGCTTTTCCATTCTATTTTTGGCCTAATTCTCTAATGAAATGAGGTTTAAGCAATTACTGTACCTGTGTGTCCATCAGTCCTTGTAATAACAACTTAACTTGTTGTCTAGCCTTAATAAAGTCAGCCTGGGGTAACAGCCTTTTAGATATTAATTTCCTGCACACTTAATGGAATAATTGGGAACTCCATCTCAGATAAAACCTGTTCTCCCAGTACAAAATCTTCAAGGTATTTCAACAGAAGAGGGGACACAGTTTTAATTACCAGCCTACATTCTCCTGTCTGACTACAGCTACTGTTAGTCAAGCTGGCAGCTTGTCACCACTTCATAGACACACTCTCAATAAAATAATAATATATAAATCCCAGCCTTTTAACAGTGGCCTTCCCAGGTAAATGGCTACCAAGTATTAGCCTTGAGAACCATTGGGAGGGGGTTTGTGTTTATGGGTTTAATTACAAATTTTTCATATTTTCCAAACCAGTCTAACAGAAAAAAAACCCCAATATTTAAATTTTAACAAATTTTTTAAAAAGAGTTCTCTTGGATAGTATCACAGACAGAATTTACAGATGAAACTGCTTTTGACTTTGTACCTATGTGATGATCTTGAAACAATAAATGTCCAAGGAACACAACTTCCCCTTATGCCACAATGTTTTCA